>JARQOC010000004.1:519915545-519928545 GCA_033576535.1 Allobates femoralis | reverse complement strand
GTTTGTTTATATCCAGCCTGGTGTGCAGTGCCATAAATTAGCCAGCTGCAGTGAGATGGAGTGAGGCTGCGCATTCTGCAGGTGGTCGCAAAGGTGCTTCACTACAGACTGTGCAGAGCTCACCCCCAGCTCCTTCATCTTCCCCAACCCACACCTTATAGAAAGAATCACTCCACTCATCTGCAGTGTACAATGGTGCCATGCCTGGATTATTCCCCCATCACAAGAGGTTCTGCAGCAGCCATGTCCTGCTCTGTGCACCAGTCCTCACACTTGGCCCAGCTAAGCCTTATATTTACTTTCCCATTATTTGTCTTGATACATAAGCAGAATCCACTATATAATTGCCGCAGGCACGTTTGTGTCGGCCCCCGGCACGCCGTGGCTATGTCACACTGTGACGTCACCACGTGCGAGGCATTGCCCGCGTAGCGGGCATTGCGACCCCTCGCCGCTGTCATCCCGCTCCGGAGCAGCTGCTGTCAGCACATGCTGACACAGTGCTCCGGAGCCTGTGGCCCTGTGCCCGTGTCATGCCCGCGCCCCCCTGGGTCGGAAGTTCCGTCTGCCCGCTAGCCAGTACCGTAGCTAGCGGGTGGGCAGGGGGGCCTAGCGCATCGTGCCACCCGGCATGAGGGGCCCATTGCCTCCACCCCCTGGGGGGCCCCGTGCTGACACCAGCCGCCCGCCGTGCGCCCGGAGAGGAGGGAGGACGGAACTTCCTGTCCGGCAGCTCTGCCCGCCCCTCCTCTCCTCCTACAGCTCACGCACGCCGGCCGTGGTGAGTCTGCACTCCCCCGGCCCTCACATCTGTCTGACAGCACCCCCCCCACGGTCCTCACATGGGGGTCCTGGCTGCTGATCTTGCCCAGGGCCCGGAGCATGCCAGCTACGCCTCTGCGCTCCAGCCTCTGCCCTCCAGCCTCCGCTCTCCCCTCCAGCCTCCGCTCTCCTTTCCAGCCTCCGCTCTCCCCTCCAGCCTGTGCTCTCCCCTCCAGCCTCCGCTCTCCCCTCCAGCCTCCGCTCTCCCCTCCAGCCTCCGCTCTCCCCTCCAGCCTCTGCCCTCCAGCCTCTGCTCTCCCCTCCAGCCTCCCCTCCAGCCTCCCCTCCAGCCTCTGCTCTCCCCTCCAGCCTCCGCTCTCCCCTCTGCCCTCCAGCCTCTGCCCTCCAGCCTCCGCTCTCCCCTCCAGCCTCTCCCCTCCAGCCTCTGCCCTCCAGCCTCCGCTCTCCTCTCCAGCCTCCGCTCTCCCCTCCAGCCTCCCCTCTTCCCTCCAGCCTCTGCCCTCCAGCCTCCGCTCTCCCCTCCAGCCTCCGCTCTGCACTCCAGCCTCTGCTCTCCCCTCCAGGCTCCCCTCCAGCCTCCGCTCTCCCCTCCAGCCTCCGTTCTCCTCTCCAGCCTCCCTTATGCCCTTCAGCCTCTGCCCTCCAGCCTCTGCCCTCCAGCCTCCGCTCTGCCCTCCAGCCTCCGCACTCCCTTCCAGCCTCTGCACTCCCTTCCAGCCTCCGCTCTCCCCTCCAGCCTCCGCTCTGCCCTCCAGCCTCCGCTCTGCCCTCCAGCCTCCGCTCTGCCCTCCAGCCTCCGCTCTCCCCTCCAGCCTCCGCTCTCCCCTCCAGCCTCCGCTCTCCTTTCCAGCCTCCGCTCTCCCCTCCAGCCTCCGCTCTGCCCTCCAGCCTCCGCTCTGCCCTCCAGCCTCCGCTCTGCCCTCCAGCCTCCGCTCTCCCCTCCAGCCTCCGCTCTCCTCACCCCTCCATATGCAATGTACAGTATCTACTATATAATTGCCGTAGGCACTTCCGTGTCGGTCCCCGAAAAGACCGTGGCTATGTCACTCTGTGACGTCAGCACGGCGAAGCATTGGCCGCCTAGCGGCCAATGCGAGTCGCTGGCCTGCGCGAGCAATGGCCGCGAGGCCATTGCTCGCGCAGGCTGAGTACGAGCAATGCGAGTCGCTGCCCTGCGCGAGCAATGGCCGCGAGGCCATTGCTCGCGCAGGCTGAGTACGAGCAATGGCCGCTGGCCGAAAATCGAACCAGAGGCTCGGCCTCAAAGTTAACGATTTACCGGTCAGGTAGCGCGAGCAATGGCCGTGAGGCCATTGCGAGTCGCTGCCTGAGCCGCGCTTCTAATTGGTCGGCGCCAGCGAGTCGTTACACTTGCGGCGCGCTTGCGGTAATCCTCATACAAAGTATAGTATTCTAGACACCCGATGCATTTGCATCGGGCTCACAGCTAGTTGTAAATAAGCCCCTGTACTTTGTGTCATCCCTACCTCATTGTTAGATTGTAAGGTCTTATGTGCAGGACCGTCATTAATTTCCTTAAATTATTGTACTCTTTGATAACCGTTACTTATGACTGTTTGTATATGAATCTCTGTATTGTAATACGCTGTGGAATATGTTGACCCTATATAAATAAAGATTATTATCATTATTGTAGTGACAAATAGAATCATCTTGGCTTGTAATTTTTAGATTATAGTAAAGCTGTAAAATAAAGGCCAAAAACTTTCTTTTTTGCAATTTCACTGCACAAGGAATTTTTTTTCCGTTTTCTAGTCCATCACATGATATAATGTATTATGTCATTCAACAATACAAATTGTCCCATAAGCAAGTCTGGCAATGTCAATGGAAACACAAAGAAATTATGGTTCTTGGAAAAAGGAAAGGAAAAAACAAAAATGGAAAATTGGTAAATTGTCCTGTCTGGAAGATGTTAATAAAAATGTCTCTATTTTAATAACAAATTGCTTTTTTTTAGTAGTCTTGACTTCCAAAAATGCAATAAAAAATTATAAAAAAAAAGGTACATGTACCGGGAAAGTGTATCAATGAAAAAATAACTTGTCAAAAAAATTAAAAATATATATTAATTTTGTTAAGCTGATTTATAATAAAACAGAAACAAATTAGTACAAGCGTCAATAGTATGCAAATAAGGTGCTGTGTTTATTTCAATACACCCTAAAAATTCAAGGGAGGTGGCCATGCAAGCTGAAACAATGTCATCATGGGTTGCATACAACTAAAGGCCGGGTTACACACAACGATATCGCTGTGACATGTACCATCGACCAGCGATCAGCTTGGTGATCGTTGGTAAATGGCCAGGACCATTTTTTTATCGTTGGTCTCCCGCTGGGCGGCCAGCATCAACGTATGTGACAGCGGGAGACCAACGATCAACGACCTCCCAGTGCCGCACAGTACACGCTGGGACAGGTAACCAGGGTTAACAGCGGGAAACTAAGCAGAGCGCTGCGCTTAGATGTGTACCCTGTTTACCAGCATTGTTACTGGTCGCCGATCTCTGCCTGTGTGACAGCTCACCAGCGATCAGATAACGATGTCCCAGTGATCCCGATCATTGGTCGGATCGCTGGGACATCGCAGCATGTAACAGGGCCTTTAGGTAGATGTTAGGTTTCCAGGTCAAAACGTCAAATACCATGCACAAAGTACAATACATACAGAGACAGTGTAAACAACAGCTTAGGGTACAGCATATTAGTAGACTAAAAGACAACAAGTCAAATTATAATACAAAGGCATCATAGCAATATGGTACAAGGTAAAAAAGAAATGTCAATTGGTTACAACAGTACAAAAGTGCATGTGCTTCATATAGCAGTATTATTGTCACATCGTTGCTGATATAAAGTACAAGACGTGCAAAAAAAAAAAAGTCATGTAAAAGACTTAGTTGTTTGCAACCCACGGGGATATCGTTTCACCTTTGCCCCTCCTCCCTTGAGTTGTTATAGTGTATTGAAATAAACATAGCACCTAATTTGCATGAAATTGAAACATGCACTTGTTTTTTTTCTGTTTCATCCTATAAGTTTTGAGTAGATTATCAAAGGTGTTCCCAGACCGGGGCCATCTTTGTATCCATGTATATGGAAACTTTTATTCTAATTTCTAGTAAAATATAAATAAGATATATTTAAATTATATAACCGCATCCATAACAATCACAACTATAATTTTATCATGTTTTTTTATCTTGCCCAGTAAATGATGGAACAAAGACAATGAAAAAACAGTGTTATGGTTTTTGTACCTCTTGCAGGCAAATATGTAATAAAAGTGAGTAAAGCATTGGATGTACCCCAAGATTGTACAAATGAAAACTACAATTCATCCTTCAAAAAATAAAACCTCATTCAGATCCATGAACAGAAAAATAAAAAAGTTATAGCTCCAAAAATAAAACTATAAGTTTCTTATCACCATAATCGCATCAACCTACAAAATAAAGTGTTTATCCAGCCTTTTGGCATTTGGCTCGAATGTTTCATCAATATCATAAAGCTATCTAATATGTCACTTATGCCACATGTTAAATCACGTAAAAATAAGCAGAACTGGAAAAGAATATACTTTTTAACTTGTTACAGTTTGACACACAATTTCTAGAAAGACACTTTTGGGATCAAAATTCTCATTACAGCCCTTGTTTAGCTTTTTTAAGGGGCGTCATTTCCAGAATGGGGTCACTTCTTATTTTTTCCCTCTAGTACTAGTGATGACTGAGTGTAATCGTTACTATTAGCTATTCGCACGAATAGTACGGTATTCGCGATACTCGTTACTTGGCGAGTATTGCAGGAGCTCATGAGTGATGTGTCGATCGTTATCAATCTGACACAAATTGACAGCTCCCTTCAATCTGCTCTCTAACGTGCCAGCTCACTTTGTGTAGTGAAGAGTTGGCTATCTCTAGGGGTACTGCAAGGTTTTTTATGCAGTTCAAATGTGAAAAAGCTCACCCTTCTGCCCTGTCTGGAAATACTCGTTTTATGGCCGGATGTGTGTGGCCGGAGCCAATCATTAATTGACTTACATTGTACTCACTATTCGGACGAATATGAGAGTGTTAAAAAGTACTCGTTACGAGTATAGCAAGACACTACGCCACTCACTCATCACTATCTAGTACCTCAGCAATTTTCATTCAAAGCTTTATAAATCCGAAACCCTTTCATGTGTCCAGCCATGAAAGATTACGGTCACACATACAGTGTTTATAAAATCAGGAAACAGCATAAGAATTAGAGACCTGTCATCTCCACATGGCACAAGACGGTCGCAGCCTGTTGAGCATTGAAATAATATAATTATGTAAAAAATACAATTTACACTCTGCAATATCCTATACAAAATTCTAGACACCAGCTGGACCAAAATGCTCACTACACCTCATGATCAGTTTAGCTTCCAAAATGAGGTCACTGCACGTGCTGTTTCTTTTCTGTATTTCAGCACCTTAAAATTTGAAATCGAAAAGCTATAATCAATGGACCAAGTGACTCAGCCAGTGCTGGGCAGTTTGAGCAACTTGGTCAATTGATTACAGAGCACCGTGGGTACTGTTTGTTCTGTTTTTTATGCTTTTTGGTCTCCTCAGTGCGTTCATCATATTGGCTGGTGGGAACCGCCTCTAACCGCAAGCAGCGCTTTCAAACTAAACCACGGTTGTGACCTCAGATAAACTTTCTGATGTTACCGCTTACACAGCCATGGCTCAGTCATTCCAGTCAAAGAGTGGCTGTTGCGGAGAGCAGACCCTAATGTCTACACTCACCGCATGTAGAAGAGATGAGTGGGCTTCGCTTGACATCGCTGTGGATTATCATCGGAGGGTATGTTTGTAGTTAATAAATAGGAAAATGATGGTTGTCTGTGTGTTTTATTTCAAACAAAGGATTTTTTCTGTATGTGTTTTTAACTATTTACTTATATGATTGATAATGTACGGGTCTCATAGAAGCCTCATCATTATCGATCAGGGCTTTATGACAGCTGTCAATACTCAGCTGTCATTTACCCCTTCTATCAACCCAATGCTACCACGCCACGGCATTGGGAAGAGCCAGGTAAACCGCCAGGAATTGCCGATTCTAATGAATGAGCCAATTACTTGGGTGGCTGTAGATTGCTATTCTGTAGTCTTGGGGCCCAATAACTATGGGCCTCCTCAAGCTGAGAATTCCAGCCCTTAGCTGCCTGGTATTTACCTTAGCTGGGAATCAAAAATAGGGTAAAGCCCACACGTTTGTTTAAATTAATTATTTAAATAATTGAAAAAAAATAATGGGCTGTATTTTCAATTGCCAGCCTAGGTGAATCCCGGTAACTGGGGGTGGCAGTCTGTAGCTGTCTGTTTTATATGCACTGAAAATCAAAAATACAGGGGGATGCACACAAACGGACGCTATCCCACACGACTTCGGCTGATCTTCTAAAGAAATGCCAAGAGCTCAGGGAATTGCTTAATCGGAGTCATCATAGGGAAATAGAAAGAACAACGAGTTATTTTTATAGATTCTCTAATAAATGTGGACGTCCTTTAGCACGTTTACTCCACCCCAGATCGGGCTGCACCCATGTACCAAAAATTAAGCTCAAGGGAGACTCGATAACTCATAACCCGTCTGAAATTCTTGAGGTATTCCGGGATTATTATAGCAAACTATATAATATCAAAGGGAAATATGCGGACCTTACCCCAGAGGACATATCTATAAAAATTGGACAATATATTGAATCGACTGCTCTTCACGCCTTGACTGAAACAGGTGACAGCTTTAGAATCGGATTGATATGGTTAATATTTCATAATAATATTAACAACAAGTTGTTGCTCCTGTCCTAATTTATATAGACCAAACACCGGCGTGAAAAGTAGACACCAGACACACAGAGTCAGTGTACACCCTTCCTTGGTCAGACCCAAGCTCCAAGTGTCTGTTTATTATAATAGACCGGACATTTTGTTCAATAAGGGGCTCGGCCAGCCCTACTCAGATGTATTCATTGGTCAGTGGGTTAGTCCATGGGTGGATCCATGAGGTCATCAGGGGGTGTGGTCTTGATCGAGTATGTCCAGGTGATATGGCATTCTGTGATTGGTCAGTCTTCCCTGACCTCCAGCTTCGGTGATTGGTCAGTCTTCTTTGGACTCCATCTTGCTCTCAGCATGGTGTGATATGGCAGGAAATGGCAGCCATGTTTAAATCACAACTTATACAATATTACACTCTATAGATCATTTCTCCCATGTCCTTATGTCTTAAGGTTAATTAAGTATTTGATCCTATGGCTCTCCTCAACAGGATATAATGGAGTCAGAATTGCTAGAAGCTATTAAAACCACCCCGCTTTCAAAGTGCCCGGGACCAGATGGCTTCACTCCGGTTTTTTATAAAGTTTTACAGACTGCACTGACCCCCCAAATGCTTGCCACATTTAATTCTATTACAGAAAACATAGATTTCATACCCCAGTCGTTGGAAGCACATATCAGTAGACTCCCCAAACCTGGGAGAGACCCCACCTTGGCATCTAATTATAGATACATTTCTCTGTTAAACGTAGATATGATGATATTTTCCAAGGTTTTGGCTAATCGCCTGGCGCAGCTGCTCCCCTCAATTGTTGACTTGGGTCAGGTGGGCTTTGTCAAGGGCCGAGGGGCTAGTGACAACACAATTAAAACATTACTTTTGATCAGCAAGGCTAAAACCAGGAATTTTCCGATGGGTTTGTTGTCAGTAGATGCCGAAAAGGCCTTTGATAGAGTCCACTGGGGCTTTATGGGGGAGGGGGGCATTGCAGCAGATTGGACTGGGTCCACGATTTTTAAGTAAGATCCTCACTCTGTATTTTAAACCATCTGCTAAGGTTCAGGTTAATGGAGCTTTATCAAACTCCTTTAGAATTGGAAATGGAACGAGACAGGGATGTCCTCTTTCACCGCTCCAATATGTTGTTATTATGGAACATTTGCCTATAGCTATACGAAATAACGTCGACATACATGGTATTCAGATTGGACATCAGCACAAAGCTGCTTTGTTTGCTGATGATCATATGTTATATGTGTCCAGGCCTCATGTCTCGCTCCCAAACATCTTGAAGGAGTTTGAGACACTTGGGGCTTTGAGTAACTTTAGAGTTAACTATTCCAAATCCGAAGCCTTGAATGTGTCTCTTCCTCCTGGAGAGGTCGCACAACTCAGAACTAATTTCCCCTTTCAGTGGCGAAATTAATCCATTAAGTACTTGGGGACATGTATCCCAGCAGATCTGACTAAACTCTGTTTTCATAATCATGCCTCTTCTGTCAAAGGTTGAAAACCAGCTAGCCTTGTATAGAATTCTAAAATTGACATGGTGTGGGGAGGATCAACATTTTTCATATGCATATTCTCCCTCATTTACTCTATTTTTTTCAGACGGTTCCAATATCTCTCTCTTCCAGGGAGTTTTTTTTCCAAACTTAATCCGGTCATGACAAGGTTTGTCTGGGGCGGTTTACATTCAAGAGTGAAGCTGAAGGTTATGATGGCTCCAAGAAAGTATGGAGGCACAGGTTTACCCAACTTCAAAGTATACTTCCAAGCCGCAACATGTGCTCAGCTTTTAGACAGGCAGTATAAATCCACCATTAGGAAATGGGTGACGTTAGAACAAGAGGGAGTATCGGTGCCTTTACATTATTTACCCTGGATAGACCCACTAGATACTAAATTGTTAGGATCAGACTCAGAATTTATCCAGTCAACATTGAGAGTGTCAGGACCTGGCAGTGGAGGCTCCTTGAAGTGGGTGCCAGGCTTGATCCTTAGTGGCCACTATCGAGACTAAGACCTCTGATTTTCATATTTAGCACAGGGCAGTTTCTGCATTGCATATATACACAATACAGTTTGATCCTCTTTTCTCTAGTGCCACTCATTGATTTACATTTCTCATATTTATAGTAGTGTCGCGGCAGATATCCTCCTTTTTTGTAAGTATTATTATTTTCTGCCAGCACCTACGTGTATGGTGATGCCAGTCTTATACTTATTCACTCAAACATTGAGAGTGTGGCATGCCATGCGAAAGTGTTCAACGGAGAATGGAACATTCAGCCTTCTAACTCCGCTTTTTTTGAATCCCACTTTCCCTCCTGATTTGCATAGGCATTTGTTCCTGGGTTGGACGAGTGTGCAGGATGTTAGGCTCGGACAGATAGTAGAAGAGGGTGCAGAACCCTCACTTGGGGCTCTCCAAGAGAGGACTCCAGCAACGCAATTGAGTTGGCTTGAGTATGCTCAACTTCATTCCTTCCTGTCATGGGCAACCTTAACATGCAGAGTTTGTTTGATTCCCGCACCCATAGAATAACTGTTTCTTAGCGAATCTCCACCTGACCATTCTAACTCTGTAGTTTATCAGGTAGTATTGTTAGACAAACAGAAAAAGAAACACCCTTTCCAATTGGCCTGGGAGCGGGAACTGAGCAGGGAACTCACGAGTGTCGAATGGCAAAAGAGTATTCACTTTACTTATGCAATGGCATCACCATGCATGGCACAAGAAAGGAATTATAAAGTTCTTACTAGATGGTATTTATGCCCAGACCGACTTCAAAAGATTTCCCCACTAGTTTCCAGCAATTGTTGGTGATGTGAGGCAGCAACCGGTACAATGTTACATATATGGTGGAACTGTGTGAAGGTACGTAGTTTTTGGGATAAAGTCTTCAGGAACTATACTCTAATCACAGGTTGCGTCATTACTGGGTCTCCTGAAATAGCACTCCTTTCTGTCTTGCTGGGCTCCGTTAACCTGAATTAAAAAAGACATCCTTCACTTTTGTGTATCGGCAGTTCGCACTATCATTCAGAGGCTTTGGAAATCACCAGAACAACCCTCTATCTGTGAGTGGTATGTGGAAATGGCTAATATCTACCATATGGAAGAGCTGAGCGCTGAAGAGACGGAATCCCAGGAGAGGTTTAACCTGATTTGGTATGAATGGATCATGTTTCGTGACTCCTCCAAATTTCAGGATTTATTTATCTGAGAACATGGAATTGTAGACCTAACAGAGATAATATAGCAATTGTTCCTATTAAGGACCTTTCCCTTGCCCACCCTCACTTGCACCCTCCCCCCCGAGACACTTTCCTTCAATCCTCCCTTTCTCTTTATTCTCTTTTTCCCTTTTTTTTCTTCTCTCTCTTCCCTCTTTACTAAACTTTTTATTATTTTGGCAAATGCCATATTACTAGCATATAGTCTGTCTATATCTAATATATAAAGCTGAATGTGTGTATGTGTGTGTGTGTGTGTGTATGTATGTATATCCGGGATTGGCATCTACACCGTCGCAACTACAGCCACAAAATTTTGCACAGTCACACGTCTGGACCCCGATAGCGTCATAGGCTATGTTGTGAGGCAAAATTTTAACCCTGCGTGTTCCAGTTCAACAAACAATTTTGCCCCTATCTACATAATGGGGAAAAAGTGAATGGAAAAGTGTTGGAGGAAAATCGACAGCTGTCAGCTATAGCCACAAAATTTTGCACAGTCATACATCTGGACCCCGGGAGCGTCATAGGCTATGTTGTGAGGTGAAATTTTAACCCTGCACATTCCAATTCACCAAACAATTTTGCCCCTATCTAAATAATAGGGAAAAAGTGACAGTTACCAGTTGACAGTTGTGAATGAGAGGGGCATAATGATGGCACCAAAGACTAACAGCACATACCAGCATATAGTCACTAAGGTGGGGCCCCAACGTGAGATATTCACCACGCACGTGGACATATATACACACCACATGCACACAAAGAGTAACAGCAAGTGTATAGTCGCTAAGGTGCAGCCCCAACATTGGATACTCACCACGCACCCAAACAAACACACTCACACCACAAAAAGACACACACAACACAGAGACACACACACACACACCCAAAGGGACACACACACACCCTATAGCGACACATGCACTCACCCCACAGGGACACACACACACACACCCACAAAGAGACACACACAACACACAACACAGACACACACACCACACAGACCCCCACTAACAAGGACACACACACATAGCCACCCTATAGGGACACATGCACTCACCCCACAGGGACACACACACACACCACAAAGAGACACACACAACACAGATACACACACACACCACACAGACCCCCCCACAGGGACACACACATACACAACCTATAGGGACACATGCACTCACCCCACAGGGACACACACACCACAAAGAGACACACACAACAGAGACACACACCACACAGACCCCCACACAGGGACACACACACATACACACCCCAGGGACACACACACCACACAGACAGACACAGATGTGCACAAATCACCTCACACAACTCGCCTCATATGTGAGCCATCTTTAATTTCCAACCATAAACATCTGATTAAAAACAGCCAATGTGCAACACATGTGCCATATAGGGAATTAAGGCAGATGTCAGTCACATGAGCTGTCTATTATGTGTATGTGTGAGGTAACATATACTACCCGGCCAGGGGGAGGGTTTACTGTTGGCTGGAGATTTATTAGGTTGCCTATAGCAATCAATCACAGCTCAGCTTCTATTTTCTTACAGGTCCTTAATATGACATATTCAAATTCTATTTTGTTATAGTTAACATCAGTTATTTATTAACCCGGTCGTAGCCAGGTACTACAGCTAGTATATATATATATATATATATATATATATATATATATATATATATACTGTGCAAAAATAGGAGCAGCAAAGTAATGCTGGATATCCTGGGTGCAAAGCCACCCCCACAGTCCTCAATGTGTCTCTATATACATACAATTGTCGCAGCACTCCTTTGGCGATGTTTGTAGGTGTTTATTCCAGCTTGTAAAAAGGTACAATGGCAACGTTTCAGGCCCCCACGCCCTTATTCCTGCCTGGCAGGAATAAGGGCGTGGGGGCCTGAAAGTTGCCATTGTACCTTTTTGCAAGCTGGAATAAACACCTACAAACATCGCCAAAGGAGTGCTGCGACATTTGTATATATATATATATATATATATATATATATATATATATATATATATATATATATATATACCATTTCAACACAATTGAGGGAACGTAACCCTTCCTGGCTTACTAACCATTTTCTTATGGGATACCCCATTTCTAGCCAGACTTATTAATATTGCTCATGCAAGATGAAACTTAGGTCCGCACTGTATAATATAGGATATCTTTAATGATATCAGAGTTGAGAAAATAGTGGGTTGCTTGGCCCTTAGGCCTTACTGTATATTATTGTAAACTCTATGCTGAAAAAAGTGATATACTGTATTTTGATTTATTTGTTTTGAATATTCTTTAATAAACAAAGATTTACTCAAAAAATATAGGGAACCCTTAAGCACAATGGTTGGGGGCATAACAACCAATCACAGACACTGTCACAGAGAGTGGGTGTCTGTGATTGCCTGTTTGAGGCAGAGTCCAGTGAATAAGCTGGATACTAATAAGTCACCTGAAAGTGGTGTTACAAGCGGGCAGTCCTCAGTAAGTATCAGCAAATAGGAGGAGAACATAGAGTCCGTACACTACAGGTTTCTCTGAATATAAAATTGAACACAATTTTATTGTTTTACAAAGAATCAATAAAGTGACAAGTGCACACACAACAGTTTTTCAGCGGGTGAAATACATGTATCTAGGTCAAGATCAGGCATTTTCACATTCTCAGCAGAGTACAAGTTAAGAACAAACACAAATGGCTACATAAAGGGTAGTAGTAAATAAGGACAAGGTTGTGTTAGAAATACTGGTGAAACGGACGTAGGGGCTGGCGTCACCTTGCTCTTCAGATCCCCATACATGGGTAACTATTGTAAAATTTTATTCTGAACCTTCACATGGGTATTTAATTCAGAACTACTTGGGATCAGGTCCTCTTTTGGTTATATACTTTTGAAGCACCTGTAGCGACATTGTGATTAGTGGGTACACTGTGCTTATGCCTAATAACTGCAATGACCAGAGTAATGTTCTTTGTATAAAACAGTAATAATTGAAATAAGCCTTATAGCACTAATGTACCCATCCTGTACAATAATGCATGTATAGATGGTCTCTGTATAGAGTCTAATACAACCTTGTGCTTATTTACTACTACC
>JARQOC010000004.1:519864723-519915445 GCA_033576535.1 Allobates femoralis | reverse complement strand
GGTGTTTTGTGGGGGAAGTTTTTAATATATTGACCACTCAAAGCCACTTGAGAAATACCGTATATACTGAAGTATAAGCTGAGTTTTTCAGCACAATTTTTGTGCTGAAAAGTGCCCCCCCTTGGCTTATACTCGAGTCAGTGTTCAGTGTCAGTGGGAGAGCGGTGACTGGGGGCTGGAGGAGGCAGGAGGAGGCTGCCAAGGGAGCGGGAGGTCACGTAGGCCCGCTCATTAGTCTAATGTAATATGCACTGCATCCCCCCTTTCCATCACAGACGGGGCAGCAGCACATATTACATTAGACAGTGTACACTCCCCATCAAAGGTATATGGGGCCCCATCACAGGTATATGGGCCCAATGCTGCCACTCACAATTAAATAATCATCATTTTAACTCACCCCTCCGACGCTTCTCGCAGGTTCTGTAGCGTCCTCCAGTCTTCCTGCTTGTTCCCGGCTTCTAATTATTTTCCCGGCGCCGTAGTGATGTCATCGCTGTGAGCCCTGATCACATGATTAGAAGCAGGAAGACCATAGGGAGGACACGATGGAGCCTGCAGAGAAATGTCAGAGGGGTGAGTTAAAATGATTATTTTTTTATTATGAGCACCGGCATGTGGCCCATACACCTGTGATTGGGGCCCATATACCAGTGATAGGGGCCCATATACCTGTGATGGGGTCAATATACCTGTGATGGGGGACCATATACCTGTGATAGGGGCCATATACCTGTGATGGGGCCCATATACCAGTGATGGGGGAGCTATTTAAAGTAATGAGGAGCCATATACCAGTGATAGGGGCAACATACCAGTGATAGGGGCTATAGACCAGTGATGGGGCTATATTAGTGATGGAGGGTGCTATATACCTTGATGGGGGCCTTATACTTGTGATGGGGGCCCATATACCTGTGATGGGGGCCCATATATCTGTTATGGGGCCTATATACCAGTGATGGAGGCATATACTGTGATGGGGGGGATATTTAAAGTAATGAGGAGCTACATAGCAGTGATGGGGGCTGTATACTGTGATAGGGTTATATACAGTAATGAGGAGCTATATAGCAGTGATGGGGCCATATACTGTGATGGGGCTATATACCAGTGATGGAGGGTGCCAAATACCAGTAATGGGAGTGCCATATACCAGTGATGGGAGGCTAAATACCAGTGATAGAGGGTGCTAAATACCAATGATGGGTGCTATATACCAGTGATGAGGGGCTATATACCAGTGATAAGGGGACTATATACCAGGATGAGGAAGCTGCTGCATTTCCCACCCTAGGCTTATACTCGAGTCAATAAGTTTCCACAGTTTTGGGAGGTAATATTAGGGACCTTGGCTTATACTCGGGTCGGCTTATACTCGAGAATATTCAGTAAATTTAAAAAATTCTAAAACATGAAAATCTTACTTTTGTTGCTAAACATCTAAGAGCCTTAAAAAAGAAATGTTAAACAAAAGTTATCTAAATGTTATTTATTGATAGCTTTATGTAGTAGAAGTAATTGAAAATCTTTCCAAATGTTGGTTCGTTTAAGTGCTTTTTTTAATAACCTCATTAAGGATGAGCCGATCTTTTAACATTTGAATTTGCCAGCATTGCCAGATTTTCCCCAAATATTTGATTACCGTATATACTCGCGTATAAGCCGAGTTTTTCAGCCCAAAAATTGGGCTGAAAAGTCCCCCCCTCGGCTTATATGCGAGTCACTGTATACTGTATACACTGTATACAGTGTATACAGTATACAGGCCCGCCCCCATGAGTATACAGGCCCCCCTGCCTTGTGCACAAACCTGTAAAGGAAGAGATTAGTATACTTATCACTGTCCCGCTGCCGCTGTCCTGCCACCGTCATCGCGGGCCTCTGTCTTCTTCCGTCTGCTTCCGGCTTCCTCCGGTCGGCGCTGGCAATGACGTCATTGTGGGCGCGACCGAGGAGGAAACCGGAAGAAGATGGAGGAGCGCGTTGGCGGCGGCAGGACAGCGGCAGCGGGACAGTGATAAGTATACTAATCTCTTCCTTTACAGGTTTGTGCACAAGGCAGGGGGGCCCTGGATACTGATGGGGGGCTGTATACTACACTGGGGCTGTATGTACCACTGGGGCTGCGTATATACTACACTGGGGCTGTATGTACCACTGGGGCTGTATGTACCACTGGGGCTGCGTATATACTACACTGGGGCTGTATGTACCACTGGGGCTGTATGTACCACTGGGGCTGCGTATATACTACACTGGGGCTGTATGTACCACTGGGGCTGCGTATATACTACCACTGGGGCTGTATATACCTCTGGGGCTCCTGTATACTGGTCAGGACTTAGGACTTAGGACTTACTACACTGGGGCTGTATGTACCACTGGGGCTGCGTATATACTACACTGGGGCTGTATGTACCACTGGGGCTGTATGTACCACTGGGGCTGCGTATATACTACACTGGGGCTGTATGTACCACTGGGGCTGCGTATATACTACCACTGGGGCTGTATATACCTCTGGGGCTGCTGTATACTGACGGGGGGGCTGTATACTACCACTGGGGCTGTATATACCACTGGGGCTGCGTGTATACTACCACTGGGGCTGCTACTGTATACTACCACTGGGGCTGCTGTATATACCTCTGGGGCTGCTGTATACTAACTACTGGGGCTGCTGTATACTAACTACTGGGGCTGCTGCTGTATATACAACTGGGGCTGCTGCTGTATATACCACTGGATGTGCTGCTGTATACTACCACTGGGGCTGCTGTATATACCTCTGGGGCTGCTGTATACCACACTGCTGGGGGCTGTATACCTGTGCTGGGGTCCACCCTCGGCTTATACACGAGTCAATAGGTTTTCCCAGGTTTTGGGGGCAAAAGTAGGGGGGTCGGCTTATACACGGGTCGGCTTATACAAGAGTATATACGGTATAAATGAATTGCATAAATAAAAAGTTCTCTAATTGTCTAGAAAATATGTGTATTAAGAGAGCTTCCTATGGGGTATATTGAACATGTTTTGAGTTCTGTAATGCAATCACATCCTTTTAATTTCCAAGCGGCCTTAACCTACCTCGGGAACCTCACCTTGGCATGGGTAAGGTGGTTGGTACAACAGTGGTAACCATCAGCCTATTTACCCACACACAGAAGTTTCAGAATTGGTAGACTACTTATTGTCATGCTGGTGGGTGTTGACCCACTGCGCCATTCGCCAGGCTTACCCTGGAGGGGCATGACTAATGGCCTAATGGGTCTTCACTAAGGGCTCTGGTAGTGGGGCTATGCTGGGCAGCCGGTGGACACTGGGCAACACTCCAGGGCAATTGCCAGACTGCAGCAGGTGGCCGGAAGGTCAGAGGCACAGAAACGAAGCACTAGAGGGCGAGACACAGATGTGCCCACATCGTCCAAGGTAAGGGTAGGAAGCACAGGTTCAAGGTACAAGATCAAGGTCAGGAGTGCAGAGGTCAGACAGGATGAGTATGTAAGCCAAGTCGGTAATGGGAGGATTAATACAAACAATCTCAAGAAACAGATGCTAGCAGATAAACTTACTAGAAATCAATCTGTGAACAAAAAGTGAAGAAAGGAGTTGTCTAATATAGACCTTTCTATAACCTATTCACAAAACATCAGCTATAAAGGATCTAAAACTTTTAAAAAATGTAAACTTTAATTTATTCATTAAAGTTAAAGCAAGATAAAAAAAAGAGTGAGAAGTACCAAAAAGAGGGGCATAGCACAGCAGGGATATGCATAAAGTAACTAATGTAACTAATGCCCTGTATGTAAAGTAATACTTATGGGCCATGTAGGTCTTTTTTCCGTCTGGTCTTCCTCTGTCTCTTCATTCTTCTGGGCGCCTCCTCTTCTCTCGTCTCATTCTCGATTTCGGCGCCTTCCCAGATTCCTCTCTCTTCACGTAGTCGCCCTGTACTCTGCCCTAATGCAAAGAGGACGGTTTGAGGGACTATAGCCACATTCATAAAATGCAGCAGAGTCTCTGCTGATTGTGGCACTTTTAGTTTAAAAAGCAGAAAAGGGGTAACAGATTCACTTTAAAAAATATTTATCAATTTTGGATTAAGCACATGAACTTCCCTGGTTCAAAAATAGGCTAGATTAAAACCAATGCCAGGAGTAGGAGCACTGCCTAAAAATGCTGCAACTTATCTTTTATACTGTATACAACGAACAAAAATATGTACAAATGCATCCCATAAAAAATGTCACAATACAGTCTAGATGCAGTTAAAATTAGAATTTAATATAAAGTGCAGTGCATCAGAACAACATTGCATGACATTGTAATATCATCACAAAGATAGATCAGGCACAGAGGAGGAGGTGAAAGACACACAGTGCCTTAGTACAGATCATAGGGTACATAGGATGTTTGTCTCATTGAGCATACAGGATATGTAGAGCATCATAAACACAGACTGTTAATGTATATGGCTGGGCACAATTACAGACAGTAATAATACATCCAGTATATGACAAATTAAGACAGCCCAAAATAACCATTAAGTCCAGTTTAACAGCACTAGGTACCACCTGCAATTCCCAAGCATACACTCAAAGATCCATACCCATTAGGATCAGTGGCAGAGCTGCGTGTCAGGAGAACCCCGACACGTGTTTCCCTTTGTTCATCAGGGGGCTGTGGTGCACATGTGCAGAGGTCTAGGCTATTTATAGGTATCCCCAGGGTGGCTGCACCAATTGCGGCGCATACAGCGTCTCCGCCTATCAATCATCGGTGACACATGTCTCGGCCGCAGGCTGGCACCCGGAATGAGGAAATCCCTCTGTTGACGTCTAGTTCCAGGTGCCGCCCTCTTGCGGCCGCGTCACGGTCACGTGACCGCGGCTTTCGGCGCATGCGCACTGGCACATCCAGGCAGGGGAGGAGCAGCGCGAACGTGTAAACCCTGGTAAGGACAATTAACCCTTACCACTGATTCAGATGGTGCTAACTGAGTAAGCCCATCTAAAAGTGCCACTACATCCCCTATTGGAGCAGGTTCAAGCATCTCCCATATCAGAATGTACACAGCATGGAAAAACAGCAATAAATACAGTTACATGTATAATATATATTAAACATAAAGATGCTGAAGAAAATCCAGCTGTTCCATCCATATTGTGAGATGCTTCCATATGGACACCCGTGGATAGCCGAGACCAGTGAAAATAGCTTATCTTTTATACTGGCTGTCATATCCCACCCGATTAGCTGGGCTAGACTGCTGCAGGGCATTATGGAGAAGCATGCAAAGCCCAATCTGAAACCATTAGCACGCTCATATGTATATTTGTTTTTGCTAATTTTTGCAAATCGAGTTGCAGCGCATTCAAATTCACATGGAAGAGTTAATTTTGGGATCGATCCGTGGATTGATCAGCTCATCCCTCATCACAGTATATCAACCTAAATGTACCATTTACATAAAGTACCTAGAGTTGCATGAGCTGCAATTATGGCTTTGGCAATGCACATGAAGCCTGTATTGTGGGACATGGAGACCCTATGCTATTTATTACAAAGTGGTAGTCAGTCATTGTGCTGTCATATGGAGCCCTAATTGGATTCAATACTATACAAATATTCTCCATAAGAAACAATGCTTCTAAGACAGAAAGCCTCAGTTATATGGCACAAAATGCAGAATACAGTGGCTTGACTTCAGGCCCAGGGGCCCTGATGCGAAAGCTCCAACAGGGCCCCCAATTATTGCAAATCTTTAATAGTATTAGTCTTTTTCTATGGGCCACAGGGACTTTGATGCCCCCCTAGCCTGCAAGGCCCGGGTGCGATCGCAACCGCTGCACCTATTGTAGTTATGCCCCTGGCAGAATGTCATGGTTTTTTCTGTTTAATTTCACATAAAATCCCACATATTTGTCCATATTAACACAGAGGTATTTGAAAGTACAGAGGAACCTAGTAGACATTAGAATTCCTTAAAACTTGTCTGAAAACATAATATGGCAATGTGCATAAGGCATAATCACACACCACATATAAAATAATAATTTATTCAAAACACAAATTAAACACTTAACAAAGTCACTCTTTTTTATATACAGTATATTCTTACAAATTAGACAATAATGTTTCCCCCTTGTTATGTTGATGTTTTGTATTACATTTCCTTGCCTTTTGCACCATCATATTTGCCCAGTAGAGGGTGAGCATGACATGGATACATACAGAAGGACATACTCATCCTGTTCATAAAAACTACAGAAAACATAGAAAAAAAATAGTTCAATTAAATAGAAAAATAACTATCACGTATCAATGACTTTTTACAACTGTTTATCACATTTGGTAAAAGTTGAAGCATAAATGTAACATTCTCATATAACCTTATATACCTATGTCACATGAATTGTTGTGCTGATTGCATAAATAGGAGTGAAACAGCCCCTGAGACATGAAGTGTTCTCTCCTTGCAAGCAATAACAATTGTATGGTTCATTGAAGACACATTCACATGTGGAAGATTTGTTGTAGATTCTGAACTACATCTATAACATAGTACAATAAAATATTGTGGTTACAGAAAGTATTCAGACCCCTTTAAATTTTACATTATTTGTTTCATTGCAGCCATTTGGTGAATTCAAAACTGTTTATTTTTTTCTCTTTAATGTGCACTCTGCACCCCATCTTGACTGAAAAAAAACAGAAATTTAGAAATCTTTGCTAATTTATTAAAAATGAAAAACTGAAATATCACATGGTCATAAGTATTCAGACCCTTTGCTCAGACTCTCATATTTAAGTCACATGCTGTCCATTTCCTTGTGATCCTCCTTGAGATGGTTCTACTCCTTCATTGGAGTCCAGCTGTGTTTAATTAAACTGATAGGACTTGATTTGGAAAGGCACACATCTGTCTATATAAGATCTCACATTTCACACTGCATGTCAGACCAAATGAGAATCATGAGGTCAAAGGAACTGCCCAAGGAGCTTAAAGACAGAATTGTGGCAAGGCACAGATCTGTCCAAGGGAACATAAGAATTTCTGCAGTACTCTAGGTTCCTAAGAGCACAGTGGCCCCCATAATCCTTAAATGGAAGAGGTTTGGGACTGCCAGAGGTCTTCCTAGACCTGGCCATAAAGCCAAACTGAGCAATCATGGGAGAAGAGCCTTGGTGAGAGAGGCAAAGAAGAACCCCAAGTTCACTGTGGCTGAGCTCCAGAGATGCAGTAGGGAGATGGGAGAAAGTTCCACAAAGTCAACTATCACTGCAGCCCTCCACCAGTTGGGCCTTTATGGCAGCGTGGCCCGACGGAAGCCTCTCCTCAGTGCAAGACATATGAAAGCCCTCAAAGAGTTAAAAAAAAACACATGAAGGACTCCTAGACTATGAGAAATAAGATTCTCTCATTTGATGAGACGAAGATAAAACTTTTTGTTGATTATTCTAAGTGGTATGTGTGGAGAAAATGGGCAATGCTCACCACCTGCCCAATACAATCCCAACAGTGAAACACGGTGGTAGCAGCATCATCTTATGGGGGTGTTTTTCAGTTGCAGGGACAGGATGACTGGTTGCAATTGAAGGAAACATGAATGCGGTCAAGTACAGAGATATCCTGTATGAAAACCTCTTCCAGAGTGCTCTGGACCTCAGACTTGGCCATAGGTTCACTTTCCAACAAGACAATGACCCTAAGCACACAGCTAAAATAACAGAGGAGTGGCCTCAGGACAACTCTGTGACCATTCTTGACTGGCCCGGCCAGAGCCCAGACCTGAACCCAATTGAGCATCTCTGGAGAGACCTGAAAATGGCTGTCCACCAACATTCACAAATCACCCTGATGGAACTGGAGAGGATCTGCAGGGAAGAATGGCAAAGGATCTCAATATCCACGTGTGAAAAACTTGTTGCATCATTCCCAAGAAGTCTCATGGCTGTACTAGCTCGAAAGGGTGCAAATACTCAATACTGAGCAAAGGGTCTGAATACTTATGACCATGTGAAATTTCAGTTTTTCTTGTTTAATAAATTTGCACAAATATCTACATTTTTGTTTTTTTTTCACTCAAGATGGGGTGCAGAGTGTACATTAATGATAAAAAAATTAACTTTTTCGAATTTACCAAATGGCTGCAATGAAACAAAGAGTGAAAAATTTAAAGGGGTCTGAATACTTTCCATACCCACATGTGAATAGGGCTTTCAAAACGATATTCATATGTACAGGATTTCCTGCAGATTTTCACTTTATTTTTGATATGTAAAGGTTAAAATCTGCTTCAAATCCACAAATAAAACATGTATCCAATGCAAAGCATCTGATCTCACCTTAAAGGGAACCAACCGCCAGGATTTAACCGCCTATAAATTAATGCAGCAGGTGATTGGCGTGTGCAGCATGATATCACTAATTGGATTTTTTTTATTCCTCCTCAGAGTCTGGATGGGCAGGTGGAGGGTTGGCTTACAGCAGAAAGACAAGCCCACAGGGGAGGAATAAAAAAAAAAAAAAATAGCCCAAATAGTGATGTCATGCTGCAAACATCGATCACCTGCTACACTGATTTACAGGTGGTTAAATACTGGTGGTTGGTTGTCTTTAAGGGCTTCTTCAGACATCAGTGATTTGCCTCGTATGCAAATAATAAAAACTGTTTTTGATCAGAGTTTGGTCAGAGTTTTATCAGTTTTTCTCTGAGGAAAAACACCTGATGAAGGTTTGTAAAACTTCTCATATAAAACAGTCCATGAAAAACAGACAGCGCAAGTATGGCAGATGAGTGCAGTCCAATTTTCTGTGCTGTAAACTTTCATTGTGGATTAAGATCCGAGAATAGGATTAACATTGGATACGTCTAGTGATGAGCGAGTACTAAAATGCTCGGGTGCTCGAAGCTCGGGCCGAGCATCCTGAGATACTTGTGTACTCGGCCCGAGTACCGAGCCCAATGTTATCCTATGGGAGACCCGAGTATTTTTATAAAAATGACTGCCGGCAGCATGTAGAAACCCTAAAAATGTCACAAAAGTCTCAGAAGAGTGCTCAAATGACATGGCAACACCATGGGGACGACCCCTGGAAGCATTTCTCACTCAAAAGTCACTGCTGTGAACAATCTTGTCTGAGTTTCACGCCAATTTTACAGAGTCACCAGAAAACCTTCCAAAATGATACCAAAATGAATATTTAGGGTGGAAATGTTAAGAGCACATACCCAATAGTGAGATACAGCTGGTGTATGTTACTTTTTGTGATTACATGAAAGATTTTACGTGAAAACATTGTGCGGCACTCCGATGTCCCTGAGAAGAGACGTACATGAAGGCCTCTTGACATAATGTGCCCATTTTGAGGAACTGGGTCTATTGTAGTATTTTCCTTTGTCAGGGCAGTCCAAAATTTGGAGGTTCACCAATGCCCCTGGATAGAGACGTGCATGAGGGCCTGTAAACCTGAAGTGGGTGTATTGTAGTATAGCCCTTTGGCCAGGGCAGCCAAAAATTGGGAGGCTCCACATTGTCCCAGGATAGAGACGTGCAGGAGGGCCTCAAAACATTTTTCCCATTGAAAAGGAGCGGGTATCCTGTCGTTGTAATGCCCATTCAAAAAGAATGGGCGTAAAAATTCACCACTGGGGTATACCTGAAACAACAGCCTAACTATTGTAACGGTCATCATGGTGGCACATGAGGAGAAGGAGGAGCAGTCCAGCGATTAGCCAAGGAAGAGGAAGACGACGTGGTGGATGATCCAGTAGCTGACCCAACCTGGCAGGAGGATATGCAGAGCGAGGACAGCAGTGCACAGGGGAGGGAGGCGTAGCATCCCAACAGGCAGTACAAAGCAGGGTCGGGTCCGCAGGCAGAAGGCAGGCAACCGTTCCCCGGAACAACAACACGACACAAGGTGCCTGTGCAAATGTTAGGTCTTCCCGAGTCTGGCAGTTTTTTAAGTTGGCTCCAGATGACTCTAAAAAGGCCATTTGCAACAATTGCCATGCCAGCAGCAGCAGGGGTACGAAAACTAGCAGCCTGACCACCACCAGCATGATCAGGCACATGTCAGCCAAGCACCCGACTTTGTGGGAAGTACAACAGAGTCGAGGAGCGGTGCGTGCTGATGTCACTGCTACGTCTTCGCGTGTTGAAGTTGCCCACGCACAAATAACCCCACCATCAAGCACGTCCTTGTCCCAGCGCAGCGTTCAATTATCCATTCAGCAAACCTTTGAAAGCAGGCGCAAATACGCTGCCAACGCCCCACATGCCACAGTCCTGAATTATCACATTTCGCGACTCATAGCTAGAAATGTTGCCTTTCCGGCTAGTGGAGACGGAAGCATTCCGCTACCTGATGGCGGCTGCTGTCCCACGTTACTCGGTCCCCAGCCGCCACTATTTCTCCAGATGTGCCGTCCCCGCATTGCATAACCACGTGTCCAACAGCATCACACGTGCCCTGATCAACACTGTTTCAGCCAAAGTCCACCTAACCACAGACACGTGGACAAGTGCTTGTGGGCAAGGCCGCTATATCTCCTTGACAAAACACTGGGTTAATATTGTGGAGGCTGGGACACAGTCTGAGCGAGGGACGGAACACGTCCTTCCCACAGCAAGGATAGCAGGCCCTACCTCTGTCAGGGTTTCACCGACACTCTACAGCTCCGGAATGTCATGCTCTTCAGCCTCCTCCTCCTCCTGCGCATCCTCATCCACTGTACCCTCCACACCAGTCTGGAAGCTGGAAGCACTGCAGCACTGCCTCTGCGAAGCGGCAACAGGCTGTGCTGAAGCTAGTCTGCATAGGTGACAAACCCCACAATGCAGAAGAGGTGTGGACAGCTCTGAGACAGCAGGCAGATCACTGGCTCACACCTCTGAACCTAAAGCCAGGAAAGGTCGTGTGTGACAATGTCCGGAACCTGGTGGCAGCTTTGAGGCGAGGCCAGCTGACGCATGTTCCACGCGTGGGCCATGTGCTCAACCTGGTGGTTCAGAGGTTTCTAAAGTCATACCCAGAGCTGTCTGAAAAGCTGGTAAAAGTTTGCCGTCTGTCTGCACATTTTCGCAAGTCACCTGCTCCTTCAGCCGGCCTTGCCGGCTTTCAGCGCCGTTTGCGTCTTCCGGCCCACAGACTGGTGTGTGATGTCCCCACGCGTTGGAATTCAACACGGCACATGTTGGTCAGGATGTGTGAGCAGAAGAGGGCAGTTGTGGACTACCTGCATCACCTAAGCCGTCGGGAAATGGGTCAAACTCCACACATAACACCTGAGGAGTGGAGATGGATGTCCGACCTGTGTACCGTCCTCCAAAAACTTTGAGGACTCCACCAAGATGGTGAGCGGCGATGACGCCATTATTAGCGTCACCATACCACTACTCTGCCTTCTAAAACGGTCTCTGCTGAAAAACAAAGAGGATGCATTGCAGGCCGAGCGCCATGACTTGGAGCAAGAAACAGTAGTGGGTGTGGGTGAAAACACACAGCCCAGCCTCATCTCATCACAACGTGCAGTGGAGGACTATGACGAGGAGGAGGAGGATGAAGACATGGAGCAACTCTCTGGCCAAATTGAGGATATGACATGCACACCAGTCATACCCTCGATTCTGCGTGGCTGGCCAGAGGACAGTGGAGATGAGGAGGAGGAGGAGGAGGAGGACAGCATGTTCAGTCATCGTGTTGGTCTGGATACTGAAGTGATGGCTGTTAAGAGTCTGGCGCACATGGCTGGACTTTATGGTAAGCTGCCTGGCTCATGACCCTCGCGTTCACAACATCTTGGCCGACAATCAGTACTGGTTGGCAACACTGTTAGACCCACGCTACAAGGAGAACTTTATGTCTCTCATTCCTGAGGCGGAGAGGTCAGCCAAAATGCAGCATTTCCAGAAGGCCATAGTCACGGAAGTAGGCAAATCATTCCCCTCACAAAACGCTAGCGGCATAGGTCAGGAATCGGTGGACAACCAAGGCGTACAGCCAAAGGGGCACAAGTCCAATCCGCCAGAGGTAGGGGAACAGTCTTTACGATGTGGGACAGTTTTCTCAGCCCCTCACGTACCACAGCCCCTGAGGTGCGGGGTAGTGCCACAAGAAATGCTAAGTTTGGCCAGATGCTGAAGGAGTACCTTGCAGATCAAACAACTGTACTGCTAGATTCCTCTGTGCCTTACAATTATTGTGTCTCCAAGCTGGACACGTGGCATGAATTGGCTCTCTATGCCTTGGAAGTCCTGGCCTGCCCTGCCGCTAGCGTTTTGTCAGAGCGTGTTTTCAGAGCCGCGGGTGGAATCATTACTGATAAACGCACCCACCTGTCAACTGAAAATGCTGACAGGCTGACTCTGATCAAGATGAACAAGGGTTGGATTGGGCCAGACTTCACCACACCACCAACAAATGACAACTGAATTTAAATATTGTTATGGGAATTTGCCATGTACGTGTGAGCGAGTAGATGTGCCCCTTTCTTGTTACGAAATTAGTGCTTGCACACGACCTCGGCCTCTGCCTGCACCACCATCACGTTCACTTCCTTGTTCCTTGCTAACGCCCTTGCCCATTTTGCTTGTGTGCCGCCCAGCTTAGGGGACCGGGATACCCGGCGCAGGGTCCCTTTCCTTGGGGGAGTCACTGGTGGCTGGACCCAGGCCGTGGCCCCAGGCTGGCACACTCCTAAAAGGGGGTATTTACAGGGGATTTAGAAGTTTATATAATTTATAAAGTTTGTAGATGTTATTGTCGTGACGCCACCCAGAATAATGTGGCTATATATGGCCACCGCTGCCTTGTACTGGCCAGGGGATGATGGTGAGAGGCAGCTGAGATGGTATAGCCCTTTTCCGGGTAGGGCTGTAGGGTCCCCTGGACAGGTGATGTTAAAGTTAATGATGGATGAAGATGGAAGTATGGTGAGGAGATGTTAAGGACACAGACACTTACTTGATTCACAGCAAATTCTCTCAGCGGTGATGGTCCCAATCCTGGATAGATGGTAGCTGTTAAATCAGAGGCTGAGGCACAGATGAGGTTTAACTGGTTTACTTTCAACCAAACTATAATACAACAAGTCCCGTCTCCGGAGTCTGCAATAGGGGTTCAGTTGCTCAGGCCCCACCGGGTCCTTTACCTCCTGCTTGCGCTGTCTATGTGGCCCTGCTGCCGTGTGTGAACTCGCTGCCGGCCCAAATCTGTCCTCTCTGGGTCCCACTCAACAGGCAACTTGAGTCCTTTGTCTCTCTCTGCTTACCCCCTCCGGGAGTACTGCTGAACTCTTAGTATGTTGCTGTGTCTGGCCCTGTGAAGCTTGTTGTTACCTCACGTTTTTCCGGTTGCTGTATTGTATATAACTAATGCAGCCACGGATCCGGTATCCGTATCTGCGCTTTTTATCTAGGGTAGATAATGATGCTACCCGATTCTGAAAGTGTTCCTCTTATCAGTTTTCTCCTCCTCAGACCGATGGCTTGGCCCTGGAAATTGTCAGCCAGTCCTCAGGAACTCAATGCAGCTCCTGTCACTCTGAGCTCCTGGCTCCAACTGTCTGAAAATCTACTTCAGACCAGTGTTTTATCTCTAGGGGAATCTCTGGTGTCTCTGGAGCTCCCCCTACTGGCCAAAGGTGGTAGTGCAGTGGCATGGCTTTCTAAGTGAGTGCAACTATTATGATCTTATACTGTGGCTAATACCCGCAGGGCGCCACATTCCCCCTTAGTTAAGAACAGTACTCCGGGACTGTGGGACAATAAACATAAGATATAACAGATAATATCTACAGAGTCTTAAAAAAAAATAAAAAGTTACAAAAACCACTCAAGTTTAAAAAAATAGAGTCTTGTAAAAAGTCACTTCAAATAGCGTCCATTAATACAGCTCTGTCCTAGAGGGCTATTTATTTGTTAGGAAAGGCACTGCACTTTTCCAACAAAGTTTATTAAGAAACTTAAGAATGTTCAAAAAAACAGTCTTTCCAGAGCTTTAATTTACCGCCTCCGGGCTGATAAATGAAGAAAAGGGTTCAAGAATATACAAGTAGTTCATACAGAATAGTCTCTGTAGGTTCTGAGCTTTTTAACGTTACATCTAATAACTACTAATTAACAACTAAACAAGTTCCTTTCAGATATTTCTGGTTGAAATATCTATTTACATTTGGTAGTCTGCATATCTTGCTGGTAATTGACCCTGAGTACTACGCTGTGATCTGCGTAACGCTTGTGTACTGGGTGTACTCAATGTGATGGTGTGAATGGACGTATACCTAGTAAGTACTTCTGGTTCTGCTAGGGATAATTCCACATTTGTGGGGTTGGCAATTCCACCGTGTCCAGGACTATTATTACTAGGAATTTGTTCTTCCTGTCTTGGGACTTCTGGTATTACAGGCTCTGGTGTTTGATAGAAGGCCATCATGGGAACTACTACTGCACCATTGTAGGTTGGCCAGGTTTTAGGAAAGTCTCCTAGATAGGTGTGATATACTCCATCTTCTTCTTTTTCGTTAACAGGTTGAACCGGTACTGGTTGAATAACTTCTGGTTCAGGTTGAATGACTTCTTTTTCTTTCAATGTCTCTGGACATAGTTTTAGATTGTCTCTTGACACTAGTACTGATGTTAATCCACCATCTTTGCTTATAAGACACATTTTAGGATTGTTCACTCTCATTGGTAAAACTGTATATGGGGCGGATTCCCACTGATTGTCCAGTTTATTAGTGCGACGGTTTCTCTTGAGCACTTGATCACCAGGTTTTAATGGGGTTGCTAGAGCATTCTGGTTGAAGTATTGCTCTTGTCTTTCTCTAGTTTTCTGGAGATTCCTTTCTACGCATTCTTGCACTTGGCGATACTGTTGTTGGCGTAGGGAGTCCCAGTTGGAATCCTGCACTTCTGCGTCAGGTTTTACGATGCCCATTTCTAGATCTATTGGTAGCTTGCCAGGTCTTGCACGCATAAGGTAAGCTGGGGTACAGTTTGTGGAGCTTACCGGGACATTGTTATAGAGGTCTACCAAGTCAGGCAATTTCTCTGGCCATAGGTTTCTCTCTGTCTCTGGTAAAGTCTTTAAGAGATCGATTACAATATGGTTCATTTTTTCGCATAAGCCATTTGTTTGCGGATGATAGGCTGTTGTACGGATCTTCTTGCAGCCATACATATTGCAAAATTCTCTGAAGATCTCTGATTCAAATGCTGTACCTTGGTCTGCGAGTACTTGTTCCGGATATCCATGAGGTCTGCAAAAGTATGTCTGGAACGCCTTAGCTGCTGTCTTTGCAGTGAGATCTTTCACGGGCACTACTACCAGGAAGCGTGAGTAATGGTCCACGATGGTTAAAGCATAGACATAGCCGGACCGGCTTGGTGTCAATTTCACGTGGTCTATTGCTACGAGCTCAAGTGGTTGCTTGGTAACTATAGGCTGGAGTGGTGCTCTTTGGTTTTTTAGATCTTTTCTTCTGAGGTTGCACGGACCACAGTTTCTGCACCATTCTTCAATTGATCTTCTCATTCCAACCCAGTAGAATCTGTCTCTTAAAAGTACTTCTAGCTTTTTCCACCCGAAGTGACCAGCACCATGGTGATAAGCTTCTAGGACCATTTTTACATCTTGTTTAGGCACAATGATCTGCCATACTAGCTCATGCGTTTTTGGATTGGTATATCTTCTGCACAGCTTTCCTTGGTACAGGAACATTTTGCCTCTCTCTTTCCAGAGTTGATGTGTCTCTTTCGGTGCATTTTCATTGGGATACGCACTTTGCTCAGTCAGCAGTTCTTTCACCAACTTCACAGCTGGATTGCTGTCTTGAGTGTCAGCCCATGTGTGGTGTGCTAATGGGTTGAGATTCACTTGTTGATGTTTCTGGTAGGCACTGGATTGATACTGTCCTACCTTGGGACGATGGAAGGCGGGTAGTTCAATTTCTTCAAGTTCTACCGGTTCTTCTTCCACGTCTCTCAAGTGCGGCATCCGGATAAGGCGTCTGCATTTCCATTCTTTCGGCCTGCTCTATACTTGATCACGAAGTTGTACTTAGACAGCCGGGCTATCCATCGCTGTTCCAGCGCACCTAGCTTGGCTGTATCCAGGTGGGTCAATGGGTTGTTATCAGTATAGACGGTGAATTCTGCAGCTGCCAAGTAGTGTTTGAAACGCTCAGTCACAGCCCAGACTACTGCCAGTAGTTCTAACTTGAAGGAGCTGTAATTTTCAGGATTTCTTTCAGTAGGCCGGAGCTTTCTACTTGCAAAGGCGATGACTTTCTCCTTGCCTCCTTGCTTCTGAGATAGTACTGCTCCCAGTCCCACATTACTGGCATCTGTGTAAAGGATGAAAGGTTGATGGTAATCGGGGTATGCCAGAACTTCTTCTCCGGTCAATGCCTTCTTCAACTTTTCAAAGGAATCTTCCCTCTCATCACTCCACTGGAAAGGAGGATTGCGGTTTGAAGGCTTCTTCGACTGCCCTGCCAGGATGTCTTGTAGAGGTGCTGCTAGCTTGGTGAACCCTTGGATGAATCTACGATAGTAGCCCACCAGTCCCAGGAATTGCCTCACCTGTTTCACGCTGGTAGGTCTTGGCCAATCCCTTATTGCGGTTACTTTCTCGGGATCCGGTGCTACTCCTTCTGAACTCACAACGTGTCCCAGGTATTGTACCTTTGGCTTTAGAAGGTGACATTTTGATGGCTTGATCTTCATACCATACCGGGATAAGGCTTCGAACACTTCTGCCAGGTCTTGTAGATGTTGTTCGTAAGTCTTTGAGTAGACTATTACATCATCTAGGTACAGAAGGACGGTTTCAAAGTTCTTGTGTCCGAGACAGCATTCCATCAATCGCTGAAAGGTACCAGGTGCGTTGCAGAGTCCGAACGGCATACAATTAAATTCACAGAGACCCATCGGTGTGGTAAACGCTGTCTTCTCTTTATCTTCCTCAGCCACAGGGACTTGCCAATACCCACTTGTTAAGTCTAAGGTGGAAAAATAGTTAGCAGATCTTAAAGCGGCCAGTGACTCTTCAATTCTAGGTAAGGGGTAGGCGTCTTTATGGGTAATGTGATTAATCTGCCGGTAGTCTACGCACATTCTCATGGTTCCATCTTTCTTTTTAACTATTACCAGAGGGGCTGCCCAGGGACTACAACTGTCTCTTATTACCCCGGCCTGTTTCATCTTTCTCAGCATGTCTTTAGCACATTGATAATGAGCGGGCGGTATGGGTCTATATCTCTCTTTTATTGGTGGGTGGTTACCGGTAGGAATTGTATGTTCTACCCCTTTAATCTGTCCGAAGTCTAATGGGTGTTTACTGAAGACCCGTTCATATTCTTCTACTAGTCGGTACACCCCTTGTTTTTGGTGGGTAGGTGTTGAATCTGTACCTATATGCAGCTGCTGACACCAATCTTCTAATTCTCCACTTGAACCATTGTCGTCCGCCTGACATGACGGATTCAAGGGCTCAATGGCTATGATGGCATTGTTGTCAACAGTGTATAGCTTGGCCATTGTAGCGTACCTTGGTAAAGTGACCTCTTCCTCTCCACAATTCAAAAGACGTATGGGTACTCTTCCGCTGTGTACCTCGACTATTCCTCTAGCCGTTAATATCGTGGGTCTACTATCAGTGTACACAGGCTCTACCAAGGCTTGGTAATCTCGTCCTTTAATACCAATGGCTGCTCTACACCATACCAGCATTTCAGTTTTTGGAGGTATCACTATAGGAGTTGGGTCACTTACCCTCACACTGCCGATTTCTCCACCTGCAACCTCTACTTGTTGCTTCAGCACCAATGCTTTTATCTCTCTCCGGAGAATTCTCTGCTGGCAGGATTGGGCAGTTTCCGCAAATTGCTGTAAAATAGTAATAACCTCGAAAAAACAATTTTCTAAAACATTCATACCTATCAATACAAAAGGTTCCCGTCGGTTAACATCAACAATTATGATACCCTGATTTTTTAATTCTGCTCTACCAATCTTAATGGTCATCTCTCTAAATCCTACTTGCGGTACCAATTTTCCATTACTAGCATATATACTTAGCTCAACATTAGATGGTCTTTTATCAATGTCTGAATCTGCCCAGTACCTCTTATAAAGGATATGTGGTATAGATGAAATCTGGGAACCAGTGTCCAACAAGGCATTGAGGGGAATACCGTCCAGCACGATGGGGATAATGGGACGTCCTCCGACGTACTTATCGTGCCAGGATGTTGGGCCTTGAAAGTTCACTCCTGCGAAGCGGCCCGCATTCCCAGGGGATCCTTGTTTAAATCACAATTGTGGGCGATGTGGCCTGGCTTCCGGCAACGGCGGCAAATAGGCTGTCCATCCGGCTGGTAACGGTCGTTGGGTCGTCCTCTCCACGCTGGGTATCTCTGGGGTCTCATCCAGGGAATATCCTCTCTGCGGTTCGCCAACTCCATCTTGGATGTAGTCTGTGATTCTCTCATTTCCTGCATGGTTTTAGCCATTGAGGTGACAATGTCTGTTAGAGAGTCAAGCTTTTGCTGGAAAGCATCATTAGCACTGGCCTCCAGGGGCTTAACTGATGTCACTAGCACTCTCTGTTGTTGAGGGGTTTCTGTAATGGATTGCTCAGGATCCTGATCCCAAAGTGCCTCTGCCTGCTGGAGACGAATAGCGCTCTCCTTTAACTGGGCAAATGTCACTTCAGGGTCCTTGAAAGTCAGCATACTCGCATGCCCTCGATGAGAAGGGGTTAATAGTCCCTCAATGAATTGATCTTTTAACAATTTATCAGCGCCAGTGTTAAACATTGGTTCAGCCAGTGTAAGCGCTTTAAGGGCCTCCTGTAAATTCAGGGCAAAGTCTCTCACACTCTCATTGGCCTTTTGTTTGCAATTGAAGAATTTGGTCTTTGCTTTGCTACCAGCAGTAGTTTCAAATACTGCCTTTAATCCAGCTAGAATATGCTCAGCAGTGTCTTTTAGATCAGCGGACCATGCTGTGACTTCTCGCTTGGCATTACCACTTAACTGTGCCATCAGCAAACCGACACGCTGAGCTTCTGCCATTGGAAACATGTTTAAATAGGCCAGCAGTTTTTCTTTAAAATCATCAAAAGTATTAGGCTTACCTTCATACACTGGAAGCCATGGAGCACCTGGGGTATATGGCATCAACATCGGCATAATGGGCGCTGCACCTTGCACCACTGCGCTGCCGAGCGCTCTGTTTTGTGCTTCAGCTGCATTTGTGTCGCCGGGTGTTTCGGCGTCCCCGTGCTGCGACATGTTGCGCCCCCTTAGTTAATCCGGACCCTTCCGGTCCTCTGCTTTCGTCGGGATGACGTATAATCGTTCCGCTGTGCAGCAGGATTGGTTTTCCCCTTTTGCCGACGTCAGAGCTCTCAGCTTGGTGCCGCCCACAAGGACACGCCCCCTGCTGCTTCTGCTCGCCGCGAGCTCAGTAATGGCGGAATCTGAAATTTTTCAGTCAGATCAGAGCTCAGGGCTATGACACAGTTCAAATAGCAGTCTCGTGCTGTGGCAGTTATGAGGTAATTAGTGATGATGCAATTTTACCTCAGAGGCTGGCGGCCATTTTGTTTCAATGTTAGTCAATGGGTAAAAGTCTATTTCAATGGTTTCCAATGGGAAAATCACTTTTTGATAAAAAAGTCAATTTTTCTCGATTTTTCTCACAATTTTCGGCATTAATCACGGCACACAGTACCCGATTTAACCAGGCACGGTAGATCCTGTTCGTGACGCCAAAGAGAGATGTGCCGCCCAGCTTAGGGGACCGGGATACCCGGCGCAGGGTCCCTTTCCTTGGGGAGTCACTGGTGGCTGGACCCAGGCCGTGGCCCCAGGCTGGCACACTCCTAAAAGGGGGTATTTACAGGGGATTTAGAAGTTTATATAATTTATAAAGTTTGTAGATGTTATTGTCGTGACGCCACCCAGAATAATGTGGCTATATATGGCCACCGCTGCCTTGTACTGGCCAGGGGATGATGGTGAGAGGCAGCTGAGATGGTATAGCCCTTTTCCGGGTAGGGCTGTAGGGTCCCCTGGACAGGTGATGTTAAAGTTAATGATGGATGAAGATGGAAGTATGGTGAGGAGATGTTAAGGACACAGACACTTACTTGATTCACAGCAAATTCTCTCAGCGGTGATGGTCCCAATCCTGGATAGATGGTAGCTGTTAAATCAGAGGCTGAGGCACAGATGAGGTTTAACTGGTTTACTTTCAACCAAACTATAATACAACAAGTCCCGTCTCCGGAGTCTGCAATAGGGGTTCAGTTGCTCAGGCCCCACCGGGTCCTTTACCTCCTGCTTGCGCTGTCTATGTGGCCCTGCTGCCGTGTGTGAACTCGCTGCCGGCCCAAATCTGTCCTCTCTGGGTCCCACTCAACAGGCAACTTGAGTCCTTTGTCTCTCTCTGCTTACCCCCTCCGGGAGTACTGCTGAACTCTTAGTATGTTGCTGTGTCTGGCCCTGTGAAGCTTGTTGTTACCTCACGTTTTTCCGGTTGCTGTATTGTATATAACTAATGCAGCCACGGATCCGGTATCCGTATCTGCGCTTTTTATCTAGGGTAGATAATGATGCTACCCGATTCTGAAAGTGTTCCTCTTATCAGTTTTCTCCTCCTCAGACCGATGGCTTGGCCCTGGAAATTGTCAGCCAGTCCTCAGGAACTCAATGCAGCTCCTGTCACTCTGAGCTCCTGGCTCCAACTGTCTGAAAATCTACTTCAGACCAGTGTTTTATCTCTAGGGGAATCTCTGGTGTCTCTGGAGCTCCCCCTACTGGCCAAAGGTGGTAGTGCAGTGGCATGGCTTTCTAAGTGAGTGCAACTATTATGATCTTATACTGTGGCTAATACCCGCAGGGGCGCCACACTTGTATACAGAGACACCAGTCTGGTGACTGTAATAGTCACAGATTATTAGGATTTTAGTCCCTAACCTGTATCAAGGTAGTAAGTACACCAGTCTGGTGACTGTAATAGTCACAGGAGAGTAGGATTTTAGTCCCTAACCTGTATTAAGGTAGTGAGTACACCAGTCTGGTGACTGTAATGGTCACAGGAGAGTAGGATTTTAGTCCCTAACCTGTATTAAGGTAGTAAGTACACCAGTCTGGTGACTGTAATGGTCACAGATTATTAGGATTTTAGTCCCTAACCTGTATTAAGGTAGTAAGTACACCAGTCTGGTGACTGTAATGGTCACAGGAGAGTAGGATTTTAGTCCCTAACCTGTATCAAGGTAGTAAGTACACCAGTCTGGTGACTGTAATGGTCACAGAAGAGTAGGATTTTAGTCCCTAACCTGTATCAAGGTAGTAAGTACACCAGTCTGGTGACTGTAATGGTCACAGGAGAGTAGGATTTTAGTCCCTAACCTGTATCAAGGTAGTAAGTACACCAGTCTGGTGACTGTAATGGTCACAGAAGAGTAGGATTTTAGTCCCTAACCTGTATTAAGGTAGTAAGTACACCAGTCTGGTGACTGTAATGGTCACAGATTATTAGGATTTTAGTCCCTAACCTGTATCAAGGTAGTAAGTACACCAGTCTGGTGACTGTAATGGTCAAAGGAGATTAGGATTTTAGTCCCTAACCTGTATCAATGTAGTAAGTACACCAGTCTGGTGACTGTAATGGTCACAGAAGAGTAGGATTTTAGTCCCTAACCTGTATTAAGGTAGTAAGTACACCAGTCTGGTGACTGTAATGGTCACAGATTATTAGGATTTTAGTCCCTAACCTGTATCAAGGTAGTAAGTACACCAGTCTGGTGACTGTAATGGTCAAAGGAGATTAGGATTTTAGTCCCTAACCTGTATCAATGTAGTAAGTACACCAGTCTGGTGACTGTAATGGTCACAGAAGAGTAGGATTTTAGTCCCTAACCTGTATCAAGGTAGTAAGTACACCAGTCTGGTGACTGTAATGGTCACAGAAGAGTAGGATTTTAGTCCCTAACCTGTATCAAGGTAGTAAGTACACCAGTCTGGTGACTGTAATGGTCACAGAAGAGTAGGATTTTAGTCCCTAACCTGTGTCAAGGTAGTAAGTACACCAGTCTGGTGACTGTAATAGTCACAGGAGAGTAGGATTTTAGTCCCTAACCTGTATTAAGGTAGTAAGTACACCAGTCTGGTGACTGTAATGGTCACAGATTATTAGGATTTTAGTCCCTAACCTGTATCAAGGTAGTAAGTACACCAGTCTGGTGACTGTAATGGTCACAGGAGATTAGGATTTTAGTCCCTAACCTGTATCAAGGTAGTAAGTACACCAGTCTGGTGACTGTAATGGTCACAGGAGATTAGTATTTTAGTCCCTAACCTGTATTAAGGTAGTAAGTACACCAGTCTGGTGACTGTAATGGTCACAGATTATTAGGATTTTAGTCCCTAACCTGTATCAAGGTAGTAAGTACACCAGTCTGGTGAATGTAATGGTCACAGGAGATTAGGATTTTAGTCCCTAACCTGTATCAAGGTAGTAAGTACACCAGTCTGGTGACTGTAATGGTCACAGAAGATTACAGGAGATTAGGATTTTAGTCCCTAACCTGTATCAAGGTAGTAAGTACACCAGTCTGGTGACCGTAATGGTCACAGATTATTAGGATTTTAGTCCCTAACCTGTATCAAGGTAGTAAGTACACCAGACTGGTGACTGTAATGGTCACAGAAAAGCTTGGATTTCGATCTGTATCACCCTGCCTATATCCTCCTAGATTAGTCCTGAGAAGGACTGTTGTGGTCAGCAGCAGTTAGCAGCCCTGCTCCGGATCTACCTATGAGGGCCGCAAATCTGTCCCTAAGCAGCAGCAGACACTGTCCCTACAACTCACTGTCTGGATGCCTGTGTGCAGAGCGCAGCGCGGCCGGGTCTTATAAAGGCTCGGTCACGCTGTGCAGGCCGGCCAATCACTGCAATGCCACAACTAACAGGGCTGTGGCATTGCAGTGGTCTGCCAGCCAATCCCTGCATCTGGGCTGGCTCTCAAAAGAGCGCCAACATACAGAGATGACGACCACGAGCACAGCACGAGTATCGCGAGATTACTCGGTGCTCGCCGAGTAGCCCGAGTACAGTGATACTCGTGCGAGTACCGAGTAGTGGCGAGCATGCTCGCTCATCACTAGATACGTCTCCTTGATGTTATCTCAGGCCAAATAAAATAAAAGAATAAAGTTAGCCCCTATCCATTGGATAGGATATAACACTGGGGTCTGACTGCTTCCTCAGGAAGGTGCCAGGTAAGGCACCAAAACGCGTTGGAGTGAAGGAATAAAGAAAAAGGAATTGCTTGTGAAACCTTGACTCCCATGTGAGTTTTCTTTGGACTTAGCAGCGCGGACCGTGGTACACCTCTTTTTTTCCCAACATTTTCTGAACAGCACCACGTTTGGGTGGTCGGTGGAGGTCCTGCAGCAGCTTGAGTACTGATGCCCTTTAAACCAGTTGTGGGTACCACAACTGGATCAGATGAGTGGATCCATAGCACCACCTTTACAGCTTAAGTGTCTCTAGTGATAGGGCACTATTGCGCCTCTTGTCCCCCACCCCTCTTGTATTTTTACAATATTTGATAATGCACCCACATATTCCCCAAAATAGTGTAATACACCCCCCAAAGACCACCACATATGATAATGCACCCCCAAAGACCTCAATATATTATATTGCAGCCCCAAAGTCCTCCAGATAGTATATGGCACATCATAAAGTACTCTATATATTATAATGCATACCATAGTTAGTGTTCCATATTCCCTATCTTGGGATCACAGAGTTCGAGTAGTCGGACCTTCAGCAATCTGCAGTATATTGTATTCTATGGCTCTGGGATAACTTGACTTCTTAGGAGAAACTCTTTGTGGAGTTGCTTGATATTTACATATGGAACGTATATACCAAAAATAAGTTAAAAGATTGTCCCACTGGAAATTATTTTAAGCTACCGAGAAACTTCAGCAAATTTTCAATTTCTCAATAACGCCACCGCAGCGGAGATGAAAAATAGCTTTGAGCCCATTAAAATAAAATGGGTCATTCATAAAACATATTAACATAAGGAGACTCTCAGAGAGACACTATGTATCTGCTCTTTGATCTGGCTCGTGAATAGATGCACACTATTAACTCAAATGCACCATTGGGATATTTCAAAATACATTTTCTAAACCAGTGAACCCCTTTAATGTTACTGATTTCTACAGAACCTTTTTTCAGCTCCTAAAAATCTCAGACTTTAAGAAATATTTTGGACTGTCATTCATACTTATTGGAGTATGTATGCATCTGGTATAGGAAAGATCCATTTCCTTTATAAGTTTTGTTCCTATAATGGAATAGATTAATGGACTCTGAACACTAGTGTGACTTCAGCCCAAGACGCTTCCACTAAAACATTCCTTTGATGTATAATTTTCCATCATTTTGCTATTACATTTCTGATTTATTTTGTAATTCAGCTCCTCTAACTAACATACAATTCTTCACCTTGAACACTATAAATTGAGGGTTTGAAAATTCATTTGCCTTAGATTCTACATAGTCTAATTCATTCTTAACTCAGAGTGGCTTAATGATCTAAGATTTCAGGGTCTAAACATAGAACATAACACATTAGGTTAGAGACATAAGGAAGTGTTAGTGACTGTTGGACCCAAACCCCATCCTCCTAAACACACTTTTAGAGAAGTACGTTTTTTGTAGAAAACTGATTGAAATGTCATTAATTTTTGTCACATTAGCACTCTTTTTAGGCAAACACAAAGGTATAAGATTCTATGTAATTGCTGCGACTTAAAAAGATGGACACTACAAGAAATGAGGGCAGACGGAGTACAAAGTATCTGCCTCTGCCTCATTACAATGAAAGGCTCTATCTGGGAATTGTCTCTATCCTCAACCAGGACAGAATAATGAACTTGTAGTCTGAACGTGATTTGAACAGGGCCTAATAGTCTAAAATATTAATTTGCCAGAAATGATACAGATTGAGGAGATTCCAAATTTGACATCAATCAGCAAAACGTATCTGTGATCATTTTCAAGTTTATTAACGGGATTTATCAGAACAGAGGATTAGAGGAGAATTTTTTCTTAAATCTGTAGACAGTCTTTTTCTTTCATAAGAAAACAGATTCTTTTACCATTGCTAGGACAGCGCAATTTGTAAGAAATGTTCATGATTATATGACGTGTTCTTACGTACAAAAAACAGCCTGGATTACCTTTATCAGGTCCTGTGCTGTGTCCAAAGGGAATGCCAGTCCCAAGAATTTAAATGCAAAAACTAAAAAAAAGTTGTAAAAATTTGTCTGATTTTCATCCTGAAATAACAGAGGATTTTGATATTGTCATCCATACGCAATCCGTAAGGCATCAGTATTACATCTGTTTTTAATCATCAGCAATAAATAAAGTTTGCAAAACCAAATACAACTTCTTATGTGAAGAATTGCCGTACAAATCAGATGCAATATAAATGATCTGCATGAGGTTCCATTCCAATTTTTCAACATAGACTTGAATAGTCAAATCTTATCCGAAATATGGAATATTTTATACTGCAATTTGAACATCCCAACTGAATTACATTAGTCCGCATGCTGTCTTGTGCAGACGACCACATTTTCGATCTGAGTGCTATCAGTGCTATATAAATCAAAAAGGGGCTGTCACAGATGTCACTCAGGGGAGGATTCTTCCTCCCCTGTGTGACATCACTTCCTGCAGTGGCGGCATATTCCTGCTGGAATTGCGCATTGTCTGAACAGCGATGCGTATTTCCAGCGGGAATAATGAGCTCCTAAGGGAGAAAGTGCGGGTGCAGGTGCGTAAAGAATTGACATGGTCATTCTTTTTACGCCCACTCTTTCTCCTATAAAAGCACAGCGTATATTTATGGTACTCAGCGTCTGAACGGCAAAAGTGAATTTACATTCACTTTGCTGGCAGACGCAGTCGCACCTACGCTTTTTTGAAAGGCATGCGCAAAGTGTGAACGTAGCCTTGCTCCCGCTACTGATTTTATGAGTGCTTTCACGATCAAGATGATAAAATGGCGCAGGTCGGTAAAGGGTTAAACCCTTATAACTTTCAGACTGATGTAAATAAAGGAGTGAATTCCTGTCTACATACTAAAATAAAGGTGAACACATATTTGTGTTTTGATCCCGGTTCAATCAGTTATTAACCTAAACTTGAATGAAAGATAAAGAGTCTGATGCCGCGGTGATTCATAGTAGACCTGTGCATAAGACAATGAACCAGAAGCGAAGGATTACCAAGAGATCTCTACTAATAATATCATATAAATATTTACGGCCTCTCCGACTGAACAAATCTAACTTGACAGCTGGATTTGAGCATTAAATCGCTTTGATCTGATTCCAAACAAATCTTAGATAAAATACTTACTAATTTTTATTTTGACATATAACTTTCATCAACTCTTATTTCCTGTTTGGGTATCAGGACTGAAAAACAAACAGAGAACAAGAGTTTTTCTTTCTAGTGAAGGTATTTCTTTCTTCTTGCCTCAACTTGTCTGTTTTAGATATTAATGTCTCTTATTCTTTGATTCCCTAGCCATCTTAGTATATGAACAGTAATATGGGCCCTATTTCACTCAGTCAAAGGGCAAACATAGCTAATAATGAGTTTGAGTGTTTACCTTAGTTAACCCCTTTATCCCTGAGCCTGTTTTGACTCTAATGACCAGGCCATTTTTTGCAATGTTGACCAATAATTTTATGAGGTAATAACTCAAACGCTTCTACGGATCCCAGCGATTCTGAGATTGTTTTTTCGTGACATCTTGGACTTTATTTATGCAGGACAAAGTGCCTTCTCGTCCGCGCTGCTGCTCCAGAAAAATACCAGACCCACTGGGATATCTGGGAGAATGATAGCTTTATTTTTCCAACGCGTTTCGGAGCCCCTCCTGGCTCCTTTCTCAGCCAGGCTTCATTTATATGAGTGTCTAAAAGACATATCATAAATGAGTAGAGAAATGTGATTATTTTTTTCACCAAACAAATGTCTTATCATTGATATCTTTACCTCTGGAGATTTGTGATTCATCCTTAGACTCATACTGTCATAAAAGCATCCACCTTCCCTCTCCTTATCACACTGTAATCTTGTTTTTTTCTGCTTTCTGTTCAAGGCCTTGCACACACTGGTATGTTAAAGGTAGTGCCTTGAACATAGGCTCACAGTCCGCATCTTTTCCTGCACGCTGGCTAATCTAGAAATAGCAAGCAAATGGTGTGAACCCCTTTATTTTTTTGGGGTGCCAGTGAATGGTTTCTACGAACCCTCAGTCAGTAAACCAGTAGAAACACTGCACACTACGATTCTTTTGCAAACAAGTGAAGTCTTTATTTTTGGTAGTTATTACAGGCAATGGGATATGCGACCACTAGAGCAAACATTTCAACCAATTTAGGTCTTGATCACTAGAGTTGCTTTTACCAGACAATTAATACAAACGGTGAAATCATTTAAACAACAGTTATCAAGAACAATGGTCAGTGAACCTAAGACTCTGTAAGTAGTTAGATTCATAATTTAATCGGTGAACCCAACTACTTACAGACTCTTAAGATACCGTCACACGCAGCAATATTGCTAGGCAATTTCACTGGCAATTTGCTGGTTGCAGTGAAATCATGGACACATTGTTCTATTTTGTTGCTGTGTGCAAATGGAACATAGATTGGTCAAAACATCTTTGTGGTTGCTTATCCCATTGCCGGCTAATCTGATCAGCCCACATGTGCCTTTAACAGTGACAGGCATATTAGAGATCCACCAACCACTGTTAACTAGTTAAATCCCGCAGTCAATCAGTGGGATTTAACACACACCAGCAGGGAGCACATCATGCACCGCTCTCCTTGGGGGTGCTGTGATGTGATTGCTGGGCGCCGTTAAGTTTTGAAGACAGCCGGGGGTCATCTGATGATCCTTGTCTTTGTCATGACATACTTCGTGTGAATGTTGGCTGAGCGCTGGCATTCACATGAGATGATCATTTGTGCTGTACAGAGTAGACCATCGTAGCTTCATGTCCCCAAAGAGGACAAGTGAAAACAATAAAGAGTAAGAAAAAAGTTTAAAAAAAATATGAATAAAATTAGAAATACAAAAAGTTCAAATCACCCCCCTTTTGCCCCATTTAAAATAAAAGACTAAAAAATTTTTTAAAAATACATATATTTGGTATTGCTGCAATCAGAAATGCCCAATCTATCAAAATATAATTGAAGTTAATTCAAAACAGCAGAATTACTATGTGTTTGGCCCTGTCATCATTGCAATATAATGCAATAGGTGGCAATCAAAAGATTGCATCTGACCAAAATTGGAATTTCTAAAAACATGAGCTCAAGGTATAAAGAATAAGCCATCAGTCTTGATCCCAAAAAATTAGAATGTTACGATTCTAGGAAAATGACCAAAAATGCGTACTTTTGTACTTTTTTTTGAAGAATTTTTAAATGAAATAAAAAAAACTATACATGTTTGGTATCTGCAAACTTGTTCTGACGTGACAAATCATACCGCCAGGTTGGTTTTATCATATAGTGAACATGGTAAATAAAAAGCTCAAAGTACAATTGTGGAATTAGATTTTTTTGCAATTTAACACATTTAAACACTTTTTTTACCTGTTTTCCAGTACACTGTATGGTAAAATTAATGGTTTTATTCAAAAGACAACTTGTCTTGCAAAAAACAAGCCCTCATATGGTTACATAAAAAGTGGAGGTAAAAACAAAGGTGCAAATAAGGAAAAAGGCAAGGTTGTGAAGGGGATAACAACTGAAAATACCTATTACCTGAATAGGAACAACAAAAGAACAACAGAAAGTAGGAACCCAAAAAGAAGCAGAAACCAATGTGGCTTAAAGGAAAGACCAGCAGAGCACAAAACACAGGCTCACCGATTCGAATCCCGAGGCATGAGTCGATTAGGCACCGAAAATTGAATGCCAACTAATGATGAGTGAGTGGCGTAATATTCACACTCGCTATACTCGGAATGAGTACTTTTAATACTCGCATATTCGTCCGGATAGTAAGTCTAATGTTAGTCAATTAATGATAGGCTCCGCCCACACACATCCGGCTATAAAATGAGTCTTTGAGGGACAGGGCGGGAGGGTGTTTTTACATTTCTACTGAATATAACACCTTGCTGTGCCCCCAGAGAGAGCCTAACATTCAATCTGCTCTCCCTGATGTGCCAGCTTCCATCGTTTACTGAAGGGAGCTGTCAATTTGTGTCAGATCGATAATGATTGACACAACAATCACGAGCACCGAGTAACGAGTATCGCGAATACCGTACTATTCGTGCGAATAGTAATAATTACACTCACTCATCCCTAATGCCAACCCCAAGAGATGTTCTGAGTGATCTAGGCTATTGCTTCCGGTACAGATGTATTGTACTTAATGAGGGAGTTATCCACTAATATCCGACTTGCCCTGTGGTGAGTTAGCTTACAGTCCTGTTAGGAATCGCTGTTTGCAGAAGTTTACTGTCACTGAGGCCAGTGAGACAGTGACCCTTTTCCAGCAGAAAAACTTTGACTTAAGCCAGGGTCATATTAGCGTATCCATCCAATGCGAGAACTTCAGATGTGATATGCTAATGACTCTTGGCTCAAGCTCTGGTGCGAGCATGAGTCAAGTATCATACAATTGTGATTGGATCACAGCTGTGGAGAAGATGGAGAAATTAATCTCTCCATCTTCCCCATCTTCCAACATCTAAATGCAGTTCGATGTTTTATATGCCCCCATAGACTTGTAAAGGGGCGAGTGAGCCGAGACTCACTGACAATGGCAGCATGCAGATCTGAACTGTATTATTGCCTAACATTAGGCTGAGTGCAATACAAGATATTCTCACTTTGCACTTACACGACTCATATGCTAGTATGACTCCAACTGTGAGTATGCGAGTAGAGAGTAGAGTAATCAGTAACGTAACATTATAGATTACCTAATATACTAAGTTGTATGAAGAACTTGTATAGGATACTCTTGTAAATATATATATATATATATATATATATATATATATATATATATATATATTGAGGTTTACTTTGATTGACTTGTAATCTAATGTATTAGTGGCTAATTGAACTTTGTGTTATTCTCTGATTTTTGTTGTGAGTCAACAATGCATTGCCCTTTTTCTGCATCGTTGCATCCCCTGAACCTATTCTTCGTATATGGTTTCCAAAAGCAGATCTAAAAATTGTCTTTCAACACTTTGGGGTGTGTGTATTGTAAGTTATTGACTGGCCATATGGTACAGTAAATAATCAGTATGTATAGACGGAGATCTGCTGTGATGTTACACCAGATCCTTTTATTCAGACTTGTAGTACCAGGTATATTATTTAATGAATTAAGGGCTAGCTTTACAGGTTAGCCAGAGTGATGGGTGGGTCTGGTTAACCACATGGTCCCATGGGTATGTTACACCTGTTAAAATGTGACTCCTCTGAGGAAAAAAAAAATTCAATAAAATTCACCTTAGGCCATCCTATACTATGTACAAGCTGGCAGTAGAGAGCTTTCCAAGATTGAGAAGGGGACAGTGTTAGTGCATCTGACATGCCCCTCCAGAGCCTTAGGATACTTGGAACCGAGCTTTCTTGAGGCTTCATTTTCACGAGGATCACAGGGACCAAGACTCGGCTCCGTGACCCTGGCGGTGTCATTAAAATTTCGGTGAGGGTGGCTCTCTCCCCCGGGGTAGGAATCTGGTGTGGAGGGTTCATTCTGGGCAGGGGTGACTGGACCTGGGGATACTAGTGTTTTTACGTGACGCCACCCATAGGTTGCAGCTATATCCGGCCGCCGCTGCTCGACAGTCCTCCTAAGGATTGATGGTTGGGAGGCAGCAATGTTCTTAAGCCCTCTACAGGAAGGACTGACCCCTAGGGTGGCCAAAGGTACCTGAGTGAGTTGGTAGTAGTGTTTCTGGTGCTTTAGATGCGTTAAGAAAGTTCACACACATTGTGGGCTGCAGTCGTTGGTTCTTTACTCACAGTCTCTTGTGCAGCAGTCCACTGAGGACTGGGTTCTCAAGAGGCAGCGATCCAGCTACTTCCGGGTAGTAGGATGATACATAATCGGCACCCCTTCTCTGTCCTTTCCAGGTTGTCTCACACAGCGTTTTGCCTCGCCCTTCCTGCTTTGTGCCTCGCCACACAGAGCTCTGAGCCAGTGACTTTGGGCTTCTCTGAGAGGTTCCCCTGCAGTGTTTCCTCTCAGCCCTATGGTTGCCACCTTTTCAGCAGATGTGTGCAGTTGTTCGGCTATGACACCATGGAAGTGCCACAGCCTCCAGGTTGCTATAGCTGAGCTTGTTTGATCATCTCCACTAGTCTTTTGGGGTTCCCGGTGCCCCTCACGGCCTAGTCCCTCCACCGCCTGCCCTTGACAATGGATACGAGCCCCACAGGTGGATTGCTCACTTTGCGTGCCTCTAGGACCCCCTCGTTCTACTGGAGCCACTTAGGTGTTCTTCTCTCTTGGGTTTGGCCTCAGGACAAGCTCTCTCTTGCTCTAGTCTTCTAGACACTTCTCAGGCGCATGTTCTCTAGCTTCCCTCCAACTTGACCTTGATGCTTCCTCTAACTAACTCCCTTCACCACTCATCCCCACTACAATGGTTCCTAGTGCGTGGCCTGGCTGTCCCAGTACTGGTATGTACACTTCTTACCCATGAGTGGGACACTACACCCTAACAGGGGTGCAGTACCTCTGTGGCGATTAGATCCACAGGGGCACCACACATCATGCAGATAATTAAAAGGCTGGTCTAAGGGGAGAAGCTACTTGCAAAATGCACACTAATAATGCAATGCGTGAAATAAGTAAACACGGCAACTCACTGCAAGCGGAGTAAATCTTCAAGCTTTTTAATCCATGCGAGTTGACACAGATAACAAGCAGGGAGGGAGGGGGCGCAGAGACTTGGTGACGGCTCACCGTTTCGCAGCGCGACTCGCTGCTTCCACGGACCAAACTAGTCTAATAATGCTGTTATAGGGAGTCTGTCACATCGATAAGTGAGACATACAGAGTGTCTGAACAGGATCCTATTAGTTATGCCAGTTGCGGCAGGCTAGTTGACACTGCATGAATATATGCACCATGTCTGAACAATAGCCTATTCATGGTGCCCAGTTTGGCGGGCTAGTTAACACTATATGTGTACATCTCACATGACAGACTCACTTGTTTACCAACCCAACTCAGAAAGCTCCACTACATCCTTCTCCATCTTGGAAAGTTCTCAGCTTGTGCATAGTATTAGATGGTCTAAGCTGAATTTTATAATGTGACTCCTCCCCGGTCACATGATTTCTGATGTCAGCCAAGTCCTTGAAGTAAATATGAAACAGAAAAAAACAGCACTGTTGCGCCACACCACTAAATTTCACCACAATGTGGTTCTATTAAATGAACACTAACCTTTCCAGGTTGTGCACGAATCCGCACAACCAGATTAAGCGTATAGAGAGATGGGGTCCATAAAGTTGATGATCATCAGACCTCTGTGTGAAGAGAAGATATTTTACGCTCCTTGAGTTAATGGAATTCACTTCCTTGTCTCCTCAGAGCCGGCTGATCATGTGACGAACACAGGTGGAGTTTGGATGATGCACTGCCAGGTCCTGTGGACTTGCCCAAGCTGCTCACTACACCGCGCTCCCCGAAGGGAGAATAGGTATGAATGATAGAAGGAGCGGTGTTAGAATGCGGCGCTAGGTAACACAAGATCAAGCCTTCAAAGAATTACCTTAAGTTTATTACACAAAGCTGCAGGGTGCGACCACAAAGCGTTTTGACACACAAATCGGTGGATCCACTTGAGAAAGACGCCGATTTGTGTGTCGAAACGTGTTGTGGTCGCACCCTGCAGCTTTGTGCAATAAACTTAAGGTAATTCTATGAAGGCTTGATCTTGTGTTACCTAGCACCGCATTCTAACACCGCTCCTTCTATCATTCAAGTCCTTGAAGTACAGACTTCCTGTTTGAGCACATGGTGAGGAGACCGTATGGTTGCAGAGTGTGAGGGCTTTGAGGCTGGGAAGCTACTGTCCTGCTGGAAACCTGGACTGACAGGAGTCTGTCTGAAGCTTATGACAGTTCCTGCTTGGTGGTTCCAGTTAGGCAGCTGTCCCAGACATCCGAACTGTCAGGAGGCAGTGTATGGAGCCAGCCATTCACCTGGAAAAGTATCCTCAAAGACAAGAGATTGTATACTGACTTTGGTAAGTGTCTGGACATTGCAATACCTCCACTGCATTACCAGAACAGCAGATGTATCCAAAAAGTGTGTGAACGAACCCAGCGATTGAAATGGACTGTATGTTATTTCTGTTACATAACGCCAAAGTTCTGCATATGTACTGTTGGCACAAATGAGTTTATGTATGATAATAAATCAGAAATGGACTTGTTTAAATAGAAACCATTGCTTTTTGTCTGAATACTACTGTCAAACACGTGTCCTCCACTACGTTCAACAAATGCTGCCTCACAGTATACTGTATATAGTCCACATCGTCCCATCATTGATAACATTATATAGGAGTAGAAGATGCTGAGGCTTCCTCTGAAGAGTTTTTGCAACAAATATAAGCTTGTGTTTTATGCATGTTTTCCTGCATCTGGGCTGTAGCCGTAGGCAGCTGCGAGAGTAAGGGGCTAAAGCTGGCCAGCTCAGATGGAGGGAGAAGTTACTACTCAGTCAGGAGGAAACAGCTACGGTTGTTGTAGTAGTGAGTTAAGAATGTAGTATTGAAGAAGGGCACTCAGGCAGACTAGTAGTTGGGTGTGGGTAGAAGAGAAGACTTTATTTGGAGGTAGGAAGTCAATAATTCATAAAGTGGTGGTAAGGTCTACAATAGTAGGCAAGTTTGGGCACCTATAAAGGAAGAGAGAAATATTAATAGAAAGTCCATATGATGGCCTGAGAGCCTGAGTGAAAGAATTTGCCAGACTGGGACATCTTTGTAAGAAGTCAAAGCGACACACATCAACCAATTTAACACTTGTAAGTTTGGAAATAGGACAGAGTTTGTAAGGAGTCGCAGCAACAAATATTAACCCATGCGACCCTTATACCCTAAAGAGTAAGGCCTTCAAAGACGTTTGCTGTCACCCTGTAACGTTGCTTATGTTACGCCCAGGCTATGGGGTACTCGGGTGTCAAGCGGCAAGGGCTGTCAGCGTTGTCACGGGGAATGGTGGCCGCGCCTGACCCCGTGTCCAGGGCCTATCTTCCAAAAAAGGGGTTTATGTACAGGGGATTATAAACAGTTTGTCGTTGTGACGCCACCTATAGTTTCTGGTGATTTGCATCAGTGCCGTCACAGCCCACCAGAGGTAGATGTTTTCGCAGCTAGGATGGTATAGTCCTCCACAGGTAGGACTGGGACCTCCGGGGCAGCGTAGTGAGCAGGGGCAGCCTGGAGTGGAGCTGGGATGGTATAGGGAGTGGGAGTGTTGGAACAGTCTAAGAGGGGCACTGGAGGCGGTGAAGAAGGATACACGTACACAGCAAAGTCTCTTTTACCTTTTACTGATGTTGAGCAGGTAAAATGGTCCAGGGCACTGACAGGTGGACAGGTTGCACAGTGGGTCCCCACAGCAAGTGGGTATAAGGCCTCCTCTGCTCTGTAGTGATGGTTGAAGCACAGCCGGCTTGCAACCAGACTTGCCTCCTCTCTCTTCCTGACTGTAGTGTCTGTCTCTCCTCCTGTGCGGTCTCGGGGTTACCTTTTCTGATCACTTCGGCTTTACCCTGCTGTGTCTGGCTCCCTCTCTTGACCCACATAGGAAACCGGGTAGCCGAAGCCTCCACGGTGTGATGGGGTTTTCTGTGGTCCTATAGTATCCCACAGGTGCGGATCCTGAATATCCGATGGTTCTCTTGGGTGAACTTCCTCAAGTTCCTCACTCCCTTTCTGCTCTATGCTCCTTGCCTTCAGTCCCACTTAGGCTTGCAGAACGTAAAAGGGCCACTCCGGGTCACTGGTTTGGGCCTAATCGCAGCACCGACCACCAGGACGACTTCGCAGCTCTCCTAGCGTCTGCACACTCTGACTAACTCCGCCCCCAGCAGCAGTATTTATAGGGGATCTTGCCTAAGGTCATCAAGTGGGGCTCCCCCTACTGTCCCGGGGTGGAAGGTATTGTATGTAGTAGGTACGTTCTGTGGAAACCCAGCTGTGCATTAGAGAAGTCTGTGGCTACCTGCGTGAGCAGGGCGCCACACTTACAAGGTATGTATTGTCACCTAAAACCTCAACATTTGTGCTTCTATCTTGTACAGAAGATAAAACCTAGAAGAACAATTCCATCCACCAAATGTATATATGTTTGTTTATATATTTAGTAAACAGTAGTTTATTTTCGTACCACTGTCTGTCTCTTCTATTGTGAGAATAATAAGTCCCAGTATTTTACATTATTGTATAGGAGGTGGTCTGATGGCAACATCCACACACATTCAGGGATTCAAATGTAAGGTTTTTAGGGACTCAGAAATAACACTTGGCCAGTATTGTCACTTATAACATTATGAGACAAGGACAAAGGAGACACTCAGTTGTCAATGTCTTGATAAATGATCAGTAGTAAAAACAAAGCAAAAGGAATATCATAAAGTTATATTTAAAGATATTCCAGAATTTTAATTTAAAAGGAAACAAAAGTATTCAAACAGGTCTGAAGAGCTGACAAGTTTATTTTTATTTATCAAAAAAAATCCCCAAATTTTACAATTTATTAGTTCAATAATATTGTTCGCACATGTATGCAGTCAAAAATTTTAATTTTTAACAGGTTTTGTATTCTGTTAATCTACTAATTAGTGTAAAGTTACCGAAAATCTATAACTGCCCGTGTAAAAATAAGGTAAAGTATTTCTCAAGTGTAAGAAATATTCAGAATATATACAAAAACTCAAAACTAATTATTACAGTTTAAATAGAAAAACAGATCGACTCAAATATAGCATCAATGGTTTTCCAGATATTGTCATCTCAAGGGGGTTGGGATTATCATAAGGATTTAGCAGCCAATGAGCCAGTAGGGCTGTGTCAAGAACCATCTACATGCTGTGAAGCTCTTAGCAAAGGCAAAAGGCAGGTAAATCACAGTTTATGCACAGCCATTATCTCCATCAGAGGCTTTGTTCTTTATGTAATGACAGCTGAACATAGTAGCATTGCATGTCTAGGCAAGACATAGAAACATAATAGTACTATGAAACCTCCTGGAGTCGAACAGGTATTTTCTAAATAAGCACATTTACAATCCCAAGATTTGTGTAAAATAGACTTTTAAAATATACCGTATATACTTGCGTATAAGCCGAGTTTTTCAGCCCAAAAATTGGGCTGAAAAGTACCCCCCTCGGCTTATACGTGAGTCAGTGACGGCAGCCCTAGCAGCCCCAGCAGCCCCATCATCCCCAGTAATGCAGGGCCCCCCCAGCCTGACTCCGGTCACCTGTAAAGCAAATTATACTTATCACTGTCCCGCTGTCCGCGCCCGCCGCTGCCGACATCCGCGATCCTCCATCTTCATGCGTCTTCTTCCTGTTTCCTGTGTTCGTCGCAGCCAATGACGTCATTACCGGCGGCCCTGCATTACTGGGGCTGCCTGTAAACTACCACTGGGGCTGTATATACTACTGGGGCTGCCTGTAAACTACCACTGGGGTTGTATATAATACTGGGGCTGCCTGTAAACTACCTCTGGGGCTGTATATACTACTGGGGCTGCCTGTAAACTACCTCTGGGGCTGTATATAATACTGGGGCTGCCTGTATACTACCACTGGGGCTGTATATACTACTGGGGCTGCCTGTAAACTACCACTGGGGCTGTATATAATACTGGGGCTGCCTGTATACTACCACTGGGGCTGTATATACTACTGGGGCTGCTGCTGTATATACCACTGGGGCTGCTGCTGTATACTACCACTGGGGCTGCTGTATATACCTCTGGGGCTGCTGTATACCACACTGCTGGGGGCTGTATACCTGTGCTGGGGTCCACCCTCGGCTTATACACGAATCAATAGATTTTCCCAGGTTTTGGGGGCAAAAGTAGGGGGGTCGGCTTATACACGGGTCGGCTTATACACGAGTATATACGGTACATCAGTGGTTTTGATGAAGAAATAGTCTCAGTGCATTCTAGTGTCCAGGTCCTCTAGCATAAGTCTCTAGATCAGACGTCCACAACCTTTGTGAACTTGAGAGCCACATCTGGCTATGAAAGATGGCCACGAGCCACCTTCAGCTCTGAGAGAGTTTTGCGAGCGACATCTGGCACCAACCTCCCTCACAGTAGTGGCGCCATGAGCCCCCCATTACCAATATAATGACAGACAAAGCTTTTCCATAGAGTTCAGATTGAGGCAGTAAACCAAGTTAGGCTAGGGTCACACATAAGCCCTTGGTCCGTTTTTGGCATCAGATTGGATGTAATAAACACCCTGTCCGTTTTTTTTCTGCACTTAAAAACATTGCTATGTCCGTTTTTGAGCCAAAAACTTTGCTAGCAACGTTTTTGGGGTCCATTTTTAAAAAAAAAAAAATTTTCAACATGGGCCCTATGGAAAAACGGATCCGTTTTTTTGAGAATTTTGGTCAAAAAATGACTAAGTCCAAAAACGTTCAGGGGTGTAGGAGGCTCAAAAAGCACCCAAAAAAACGGATTGGTCATGGAAATCACTTCCAAAAACGGATTTCTATGTGTGACCTCAGCCTTACAGGGGTTCCTACGCTAACCTGATTAAGATCTGCTCTTCTATGTGAAGCTACTCACAAAAGTCACCATCTGGAGACCTTTTCTTCATAGCTGTTTGCTAGACGTAGTATTTATGCACCAAGCTGGAAGACAGTCATAAGCCACACAACACAGGCCAGCGAGGAACATGTGGCTCCCAAGCTACAGGTTGGGAACTCCTGCTCTTGATCAACGATGTACAACTTGTGACCGGAAGCCACATGTATGCCCCAATAGTATTCTGTGTGGCTCTCAATCATCTGGTCACATGTTTATCTGTGCATGGCTGCCTAAATGTAGTTTCCATAACAGATAAAAGAGTAGTACATAGCTAACTTTGTGTACCTTTATGAATATTATGATAATGGGTTCCTTTGATGCCTGTTTAGCCCTCCAACAAATAATATATTAGTTACATTAGATTAGATTAGATTAGATAAACTTTATTGATCCCGAAGGAAATTACAGTATTACAGCAGCAGAACAAAGATCAAGAACATTACACACTTTACAAAATAAGTCTATATGGACAGCAGATGCGGGTAGACTGGTACATGTACCTCACCTATTCCCCCCCATACCCTTAGAAGTTCACTTAGTCTTGGGATGCTTTACACTTATACATTTGTTAAACATCCCCACATCTGTCGGAACAAACGATTTTCTGTATCTTTCCTTTTTACACATTAGTTGGATTAGACGCTTGCTGAATGTGCTCTTTTGCTTTGCAAACAGTTCATAGAGCGGGTGTGTATTGTTGCTCATTATAGCCTTGCATTTCTTATTAATTCTATCCTCTAATACCTCCTCGAAAGTCCTAAGTTGTAGACCCACCGCCGCACTAGCCTTCTTGATAAGTTTATTCAGCTTATTAGCGTCAGCTGTGCGCACATTACTACCTCAGCATATTATTATATAGCAAAGATTGCACTCGCCACAATAGATTGGTAGAACATTTCAAGCATTTTGCTACACACATTAAACGACCTTAACTTCCTTAGAAAGTCCATGTGGCAACCAATATACAGTTGAAACCAGACGTTTACATACACTATATAAAAAGACATTTATGCATGATTTTCTCACTATCTGACATGAAATCAGAATAAACCTTTCCAGTTTTAGGTCAATTAGGTTTACCACAATTATTAATATTTGCCAAATGCCAGAATAATGATAGAATGTTTAAAAGTATTTTTATTACTTTCTTCAAAGTCACAAGTTCACTAAGATTACACCAAGACCAATCATGATTAAGAGCAATGCGTAGACCATTGTCTAACTTTAACAGATAGAAACATAGTGATTGCAGCGCTGAGGTCCTGGGTTCAAATCCCACCAAGGACAACATCTGGAAGGAGTTTGTATGTTCTCCCCGTGTTTGTGTGGGTTTCCTCTGGGTTCTCCGGTTTCCTCCCACATTTCAAAGACATACTGATAGGATGTTTAGATCCTGAGCCCCAATGGGGACAGTGTTGCAAATGTATGTAAAGCGCTATGGAATTAATAGAGCTATAAAATGAATAAATATCATTGTTATTACAGAAGAGATTGGACAAGTCGTGGACTGGACATGCCCTCTTCATTTTTTTCAAATGCTTCTCTTATTTTCTCAGTGTATTGCCTGGTAAGGAGTTCTGTAAAAAGGAGATCACCGGACTTCACGCCTGCTGTTAGTCAAGCTACATTTTGCGCCACCTGCATATAGCATTCTGGTATATATTTTGCAGAAACTGAAGCTTTCTAATAACAGAAAACATTTACACGAGAATAGCTGATACTTCCAGGACAATTCTTTGAATTTTCCTCATTTCGATAACAAAAGGTGATGTAAAAATTACCATCATTTCTTGCGTCGGAAAGACTTAAGATATGCAAATGTGTTATCTGCTAATAACGATAAATGCAAACAGTAATTGTGCAGAAATTACTAATGATTTTGCAGCAAATTGCAGCGTATGTAATCCTCTCGTTTTTTGTTTACTAGTGTGAGCCCGTTGCATAATATTGTGTTATTGAACCACTATAATTATGAGCCGTGTACTCTGTATGAAAATGATGAGATATTTGTAGTCTAAGCCTCGCCACAGTGGGTTTCTTTAAATAGAAGCTATACTTTACTTCTAAATTGCTTAAGGCAAAGGAAGCAGAGATGATGTTTAAATGCAAATGGTACTAAGAGTGAATACTAGCTAGCTAACATCAAAGCACTCGCCAAAGTCTCTGCATTAATGAGGCTCTTTGTTTTCTGGATCCCAGCTTACAACAGGTTTCCAACTCATTGCCAAGGTTTTATCTCTATTTGGGAGGGCTGTAATTCTCAGACCATTTTTTTCACATGCAAAACAAAAGTATCAGCTTAAAAAGGTCAAATAACTAAAAAGTGATTTGGATGCATTTATCATGCAGCTGCTCAACCAATTAAAATGTATAAGTCAATTATATATGTATATATACACAGATTTACAAAAATAGAAAAACACCTTTTTTCTGCTGATAAACTGATATTAATGTATATGTATTCATTTATCCTGCTTGAAACATGAGATCAAAGGAAAACAGTTTTCTGGTGCTCTAACCTCTCCCCCATCTACCCCCTCCCACTCCAAGGAGGAAAAATAAAATAAAAAAATGAACACTAAATAAGCTATTATTCAGCATTGGGTCCCAGTTCAGTCCCATTACCACAATTGTGTCAAATCAAGCCCCTAGCCATGCAGTCTGCAATTACAAACATTGGTGAAAGGATGGGTTCGTATAAAGATCTCCGCAAATTCAATTTTAGTGCTGTAATAGAAATCTACATTGCAACAAGTACGTCAGTGAAAATGTCTTATCCCAAAATATTTCAAGATTAATTGTGAGCTTTAATACTGAATGGCAGGCACGGTTCTGATTAAGGAACGTGCCTCTGACTGTGGAGCCCATCTGACTAAAGCTAGAGTAAAATACGGTTCAGTGCCCAATTTTACCCTTCCACCTCTCCCCAGGTGATGCATTAATTTGGCTGCCAAGTAGCCAATAGGATCTAAGGGGAAGGGGCGTCAAGCCACACCTACAGGCAGGGGTGGATTAAGGGTAGTCAAGGCCCCGGGCTGTTTAGAAAGTGAGGCCCCACCAAAACCGAAGTACCATGTGACATGTCACATGATCATCATTTTATAGATCATGTGTATAATTAGCCCATAGGCACACATCTGTAGAAGCAAAAACAAACGGTGGGTGTAGAACACTTTTTTGCCATTATATACATTGTTATACATAACATAGGGCTATACTTAATAAAGCAGGGGTGGGAAATTAATTTCACATAGACCCCTGTATATTGCAGGATTGCAGGAGCAAACACAGAGTCCCCTGTCGGCAGCAGGAGCACACACAGAGGCCCCTGTCAGCAGCAGGAGCCCACACAGAGGCGCCTGGGAGCAGCAGGAGCCCACACATAGCCCCTTGAAGGCAGCAGAAGCACACACATAGCCCCTGGAGGCAATAGGAACCCATACTTAGCCCCTGTATACAGCAGGATCTCCGCATAGTCCTTGTATACAGCAGGAGCAAACACAAAGACCCTGTATACAGCAGGAGCTCCACATAGTCCCTTCATATAGTATGAGCTCTACATAGTCCTTGTATACAGCAGGAGCTCCACATAGCCCCCTATATACAGTATGAGCAGCCACATAGTTCATTATATACAGGATGGGCCCCCACATAGTCTCTCAAAATATAATGTGAGCCCTCTAATAGCTCCATATGTACAGTATGAGCACCAGCAATAGCTCCCCTGCAGTTTAGCTACCATTCTATATTGCCGGCAGCAGAGCTCTGGCTCACAACATATTCTGAGAAGGGTACTCTGATCATGGGCTCCTTCAGCTGGAAGTCCAGATTGCCCTCATTATTATCTGTTCAACCTGTAAACGTGAGACAAATCCCTGAGGAAGGAGCTCGGATAGAGGCTCTGAAACGCGTAGGATAAAATAAAGAAACATCTGCCAGTTAACTCCTTGTTTCCTGGTGATTCCTGGTGGCAGCGCGGGCAATTCGGCATTTTGTCCCATTACATCATTATTATCTGTGGCATTTAACAGGTTAACAATGTTAGAGACCGATCCTGGCTGTAATACACATGCATTATCTGCGGAGTATGGAGCGAGATCACCCCATGACCCGCTCCTCATGCTCCATACATGCACGGCGGATGTGGATAAAGGGTTAAAGAGGATCTATTATGTCCCTAAATACTATTATCTTGCAGATGTAGGGTTAATCTGCAGGTTAATAGTGTTAGAAAGAGGCCCAACTGCAGTCCTGAAAGCGCAGGTCATGTAAAAAAAGAACTTACTCCTCTTTGGATTATTGGTTTTCAGTCATACAGGTGTATGAAGCATCTACAGTCCTTTTCACTGACAGCTGGCCCTTGGTTGTGAAGGTTTTTAGAGTGTGTGGTTATAGACTAGTTTCACAGTAAGGTATATTTAGATCTGTGGACATGCAGGAAATTCCAGCATGCCCACGGATTCCCTTGCACTGCAAAACTGGATGCACCAGCACCCCATGCAAGTACATTTGTTTGCATGTTTTTGCGGGATCTGTAGTATGCTAAATGACTTAACCCCTTTGGGTGTTCTGGATCCATGGCTTCGTTTTTTTGTTTCATGGAGACAAAAAGTGCAACAAGTTGCAGATTTTGTGTCCATGACAATCAAATGAAACCACAGGTCCATGCAAAAATGTGCACAACTGGATGCATACGCAGGTGTCTCCGTCCCTATTGAAAGTCAATGTAGGCCCTCCAGGGGGCTGGTAATATTGGAAATAAATGCGGCAGCTCACGCAAAATCGCCGAACTCTGCACGGTAACGAGATCAGACATAGAACATTTAATCTGCTGCTTCCCAGAGAAGATATTGGTGTCAGTAATATTGGTAATACATGCCAGTGGCAACGTTTGTCCACATGCAAGGTCGCTGAACTCTGCACGGTAATGAGAACAGACATATAACGTTTAACCTGGTTCTTCCCAGGGTTGGTATTGGTGTCAGTAAGATTGGTAATACATGCCAGAATATTGTTAATACATGCCTCCAGGGGGCTGGTAATATTAAAAATACATGCCGGTAGCAACGTTTGGGCTCATGCAAAACTCTGCGCGGTATCGAGATCAGACATAAAACGTTTGACCTGCTTCTTCCCGGAGAGGATATTGGTGTCAGTGAAATTGGTAATACATGCTGGTAGGAACGATTCGGCATATGCAAGATTGCGGAACGCTGCACAGTAATGAGATGTAGAACTTTTAACCTGCTTTTTACCGGAGATAGTATTTCTGTGCACGAATGGCGAAACTCGTGAGGAGCAGACTCAGTATAGCGTCGTGTCACCACCTATTTTTGATGTGACTTTCCCTCTACTTCTCCGGATATCAATGGTGAGTACACTCAGTGCTCTCTTTTACACACAGACGCCTCTCTTAAGGGCTCATCCTCTAAACTGCTGTGGATATCGCCCCATTTGGGGACCCTTTTCAGCCTGTTTACCTTTATGATCTTCTGAGTGGTCCGTATTCCTTAAACCATCTTGGATCTCCTCAAGACCAATTCTCCGTGATGTTCTATCTGAACTACTTAGTTATGTAGGTTCTTGTACTTAACTCTTAACTGAGATGCCGGTCTCCCCTTTCCTTACAAGTGCATTTCTATTAATTTTTTATTCCTTTCCATCTACATGGAAAAATGTGTAAATCCCAGTAGCTGCAAAGCTACTAAAACCAGGGCACAGACTGCCATATCTTCTCCAGAATCACCGGATTCTAACTCTGTCATGTCTAAAGAATCCCTACAAACCATTGCTGACTCTATCACAAAGCAACTTATGCCAAAATAGTTGCAAGACTTCTTTCCTTTCAATCCTCATTGGACTCGATCACATCCCAGTTGTCTGACCATTCCACCAAAATTTTGGCAGCGGAACAGCGGATCAGTGATTTGGAGGACACTGTACAGTCCTATGCTGCTCAGCTTAAAGATAAAGATCATGTGATGGAGCAGCTCAAAGACAAATTTGATGATCTGGAAAATCGGAGGCGCCGGAAAAATCTCCGCATCATAGGTGTTCCCAAGTCGGTAAAGGATCACCACTTTACTTCCTTCTTGCTCCCACAAGCACTTAATTTGCCTCATTGGTCTGGCTTCATGATAGTTAAACGAGCCCACAGACTTGGACCTCCAACTCCAGATTCCAATGCCTGCCCTTGCCCTGTTATTTTTAAGCTGCTTAACTTTCAGGACAAATTACTAATGTTTAGGGTATTTTGGGTTATGTCTGCTGTGAAATATGAGGGACACTCTCCTTATGTTTAAAGATTAATCTGCCGTGGTTGTGGCCAAGCGCCATGCTTTTGCACCAGTTTGTAAACTTCTGCATGACAGAGGCTCATATTTTGCCCTTCTATACCCGACACGTCTGAGGGTGGAACTCCAAGGTAGGATAATGTTTTTTGTTGACCCTAATGAAGCCAATGAGGAGGTGGAGCGCTCTTCTCGAGCCTCTTCTCCTTTCACTTGATTCCAATTTCATGGTTTTTATAATTTTTTCTAGTTGATAGCCATGTTATGTCTCTGTTTATATATACCTGCATGGCTAATCTTTCGGTTTCTACTTAATGCACATTGTTTGATGTTTCTTACTGCATTATGATTATAGAAGGTCTTAGTCGAGATACTGTCATATAATGTTTATTATTGTTATTATTGTAGATTCTCTATTGCTTATGGGTTTGTTGGGGGTGGGGCTCTTCCTCCCTAAGCATGTTTTTTTTGTTTTTCTGTGTGTTAGGATTTGCTTGCTGGGACAAACCTTTGCCCAATTATTCCTTCTCTGATATTACTTCTTCATGACCTCAATGAGGCATAGGTTAATATGGCTGACTCTAATAATGTAGCTCCTCACATCAATATAGACTCTCTCAAATTATTATCTTGAAACGTGGCTGGGCTCAATACTCCGGTGAAACGCAGGAAAGTATTAGACCATGTTACTCGTATACGCCCACACATTGTGATTTTAAAGGAAACTCACTGGATTAGTGGAACACATCCTCTGCTCCATAACAAGCATTACCCGGACTGCATAGAGGCTTCTTTTTGAAGAAAGAAATGTGGGGTTCAAGATGTGGTAAGAGACAAGGCGGGATACTATTTGCTGATTAGGATCCTTGCTGAGCAGAGGGAATACTACCTTATTAATGTTTACGCACCTAATGCGGCTAGCCCTTTCTTTTTTTGTAAGCTTGTAGAAGTCATCCATAGCTGGCATCCTACTAACATTCTACTAGGTGGGGATTTAAATGCTCTTCATAATATCTTTTTGGCTGGTGGGAGACATACATGGAGGAAAACTTGGAATACTTAGAAGACATCAGTTTATTCTGGGTTAACGCTAAAACAGTGCTCAGAGGACATATTATCTCTTATGTGTCTCAGAAAAAGAAGAAATTGCTGTCCTTCTTGCGGCCTCTTCTTATCCAGCTCACTCAAACCTATAGAGATTTTCGGCTACATAATACCTACTCTTCCAAGGAGGCTTACCTCACTGCTAAACATAATCTAGATACCTTACTGCATGAACAAGCACGTAATCAACTTGCCTACCAACGTAACAGCTTCTTTAGTTGGGGCAATAAACCTGGGCGCCTTTTGGCATCACTAACGAAATCCTTGAAAACGGCTACTAAAATCACTAACATTGAACATCCTAATGGTTCCATTATCCGTGACCCAGTTCAAATATGTGTGGATTTCAGAGATTTTTAGGCAGATCTCTATGGCCCACCCAACAATTCTCAGGAAGAAGGCTATAATTACCTTCACAAGGTTAATCCACCAAAACTTTCCATCTCTCAAAGAGAAATTTTAAATAAACCAATCTCTCCTGGGGAAGTTGGATTAGTCATCCAGTCTTTTAAATTGCGGCCCACTTCTCCCTGCCTCGTACTGCCCAATCTCTCTTTTTTTTTTTTTTATATATTGGATTTTTAGAACATAACATTGAACAACATATCATAGGATATAACATCCACAATGATTACCAAAAGTACATATACAAGTACTTCTTGTTAGGCAACATGTCAGCGTAGCATTTAAAATAGTATATAGATACATAAATAGATCTCAGTCAATGCCTTGTAAACACAAATTTTTGGGAAATAATGAGAGAAAGAAAAGACGGCTGAATGCCTAGAAGGGTAATAGGGGAAGGAAGAGAATCTCTTTAACTGTATTTTGCATAGTTAAGCATGTCATTCTATGGTAATATATGCTGTATCTTTAACAGACATTATACATGTGGGTTAGTTCCCAGGGCCCCTAACGTCCCGCTCAGATCCTCCAGACAATACCATTCTGTGTGGCGGAAGGGACTGATCATTCTCGATATTTCGTGAGGGCTATAGTGAAAACCAATGAATGTTTTCCACAGCGGAAATACTTTCCCTGCAGATTTTTCCTTACTCCTTTCCACCTCTATTAATTCAATTCCCAGTAAGTGTTTCTTCTGGGATATTATCATCACCATTGATGGGATGCTTGGTTTAAGCAATTTGCCGAGTAAACTGCATACGGCTACAACTAAGAATGTGTGAAAGTTTTTAGGTTTTAGGGATCTTTGCTTTAACTCCTGTCGGTTGAGTCTCCGGGGATCTTAACTGATGAAAGAGTATGGCTTTTGGTGTTTGTGGGAGTTGAATTCCCAGTATGATCGAACCTGTTCACCAACCTGTGTCCAGTACTCTGTAACTGCCCTGCATTCCCACACTCCGTGCCAGAGATTCGTTGAAGGCATCCGCACTTAGGGCTGTAATCCTCTCAGGGAATCTAGGAGATGATGGAATATTGAAACCATATAATGCTGTGTGCATGAGCTTAAGATAGGTCTCCCTCCATCTTTCGCACAGAATGGATTTTCTGACCTGTTCCCACCCTGTAGAATTGTCTCTGCAATATCTTTATCCACAGTGCATTTCTCCCGAATCTTAAACAGCTTGTTTTGCTTTAACTTCAGGAATTTATGTCTTACAGTATTGTATATTGAGGATATGCTCGCATTCTGGATGTTCAGATCTACCCTATTATGTAGATTATGTATTCCCACTTCATTAAATAACCTGTGGAGTCTAGATAGGCAAAAAAAAAAATGGACTTGCATGACCTGTAGAAAGTGCAGCCGGACGGGAGCATGGAGGACGGAGCACAGAAGACCGGCGCGGTGCAGAAGACCGGGGATGGTAAGTTAAGCAGCGGGGGGCCTTACAACAGTGGGGGGGCGAGTGCCAGCATTTGGGGGCCTATATACCTCTGGGGCTGCTGTACACCACTGGGGCTGCGCTGCTGTATACTGCTGGGGCTGCTGTACACCACTGGGGCTGCTATATACCACTGGGGCTGCTGTATACCACTGGAGCTGCTGTATACCACTGGGGCTGCTGTATACCACTGGGGCTGCTGTATACACTGCTGGGGCATCCTGTATATACCACTGGGGAGGCTGCTGTATACTACCACTGGGGAGGTCTGTATACCACACTGCTGGGGGCTGTATACCTGTGCTGGGGTCCACCCTCGGCTTATACACGTAACACGAGTCAATAGGTTTTCCCAGGTTTTGGGGGCAAAAGTAGGGGGGTCGGCTTATACACGGGTTGGCTTATACACGAGTATATACGGTATATACCTCATAGTGTGTGTGCCTGCCTGATGTATACATATATATACCTGAGGTATATAAATGTATACATCAGGCAGGCACACTATGCCTCATCAAATAAAAATTGGCGGGTGGCGGGTGTGATGGGGGGGCGCCAAAATAAATCCTTGGCCCGAGTGCCAGAAAACCTAGTTACACCTCTGGTCAGGACTATTCTTCAGTCACGTGTGGCGCTGCCGATAGCGACGAGCGCCATTCGTGGCCTGCCGCCCAGTGGGAGGTTGCACGATCGGGAGTGACCAGCTGGGCGCAGCTCGGCGCTGTGAAGATGTGTTTGACATCTCCGCAGCAATGCCGAGCGCGACGCTACAGCGATCCCGGGCGACGGAGGTCGCTGTCGGGATCGCTGTAGCGTCGCTACGTGTAACGGGGCCCTTACACTCCATGAGAAGATAAGGGGAGGACACGAGTTGACAGACGGTCGTAAATATTTTACTGAACCTAGGGAACCTGTTAAAAATTTGAATCCCACCCTTGCAGCTGCCGCTCACTGTAGCAGCCGCTGCCGCACCTTGGTCCCGCTGCCGCTCACCGGACCTACCACAGACACGCTTCCTAGATCCGCCAACGTCCTCTGTAATCACTGGAGGTACCTGCATTGTAATCACTTATAAATGTCTGTGTAGAGGTGGTATTAATATTATATGGCCAGTATGGTCAGTGGTGATGTAATAGTGGTCTCTGTGTAGAGGTGGTATTAATGTTATATGGTCAGTGTGGTCAGTGGTAATGTAATAGTGGTATCTGTGTAGTGGTTTTTATTCAGTAATGGACAGTAATATTCGGGCACTATGTACCATATATACTCGCGTATAAGCAGAGTTTTTCAGCCCAAGTTTTTGGGCTGAAAATTTACCCCCTCGACTTATACGCAAATCAATAGAAGATAAAATCTTGCACATGGCGCCATCTGACCTAAGGCCGACCTTGCTGCAGCCAATAGGCAGGCTCAGGCACGCAGCGTCTGAGAAGCTATTTATTTAAGTACATTTTACTTGGATGTTATTTAAATTTATTCCGAAAAATGCAGCTCAGTGGGCCCGAGCCCCGGATGTTTTTTGACCCTAGCAACGCCCCTGGTGAAAGCTCTATTTATTTTGTTTATATCTAAATGCTTGAGTATCAGGGGTAATGGCTGTAATGGGTATAGGAGTCTGGCAAAGCTGATCATTTTAATTTAAGGACTTATCCGGCTTAAATCAATCTTTGCAGTATTGGGCTACACAGATACAAGTAGATGGTAATTACCTACCTGATCTGCTGTAAGCCCTTCTCTCATGTCAGCACCTGTCTCAGAGCGGTCACATGACCTCTCCTGCAGTGATTTTGCTGCTTCCTGTGATGTCACGTCCCGACCACACAACATTAGCTTATCCCCCGCCCTGTACACAGCATCACAGCCCAGTCACTGTGAGTGACAGCCCATGTGTGCTGAGTAGAGAGGAGCTGTTTGAGGCAGGATTGCATGGACACTGCAGGTACACAGAGCAGCTGCCAGACTCTGTATGCAGTGCTTGCTCTCACCCAATTTTTCCCTCCTTGCACTTTCAGGTGCTTTGCTGTAGGAGTTGCTTGCTGGACCCTGTTTGTGTAATAATGATGAGTTGTTTGTGAATGATCCTTCACTGCTGTTGCTGAGAAGTGTCGTCTCTCTACAGGGAGCTGAGCCAATTTATTCTTTGTTTTTAACCCCCTAACTGCTGGTGACTGGGTACTGGGAGAAAAGCAGGAATTGCAGTGCTAGCTGTGCAATTGTGAGGACTTCTGGGGCTCCTAAATGCAAGCTTACATTCAGTCATTGGCTCCTTAGTGCTCATTGATCTGTGATATCATTATCATTAGGCTCTTTTGCTTTTTTGCTGTCACAACATATAAAGTGTCAGTGCCTCAGATAAACTGACAGTGTTATTTCAGAGTTACTGTATATACTCGAGTAATGTAATGGGCACAATGCAGGGGATTTATTCAGTCCTGATCAATAGGACAAGAAGTCACAGGATGGCTTCACTTCAGAATGGCAGAGTCCTGGCCAATAAGGGTGCAGGGGGCGAGTAAGGCTGTAAGAAGGAAAAAAAAAAACAGGAAACTACCTAATCATGAAATGTTGCATGTAAACGTCCAACATGGAGGCACTTAACACAGAAATTGAAAAATGATGGTATGAAACCAAAAAAACACTGTGGGAGGATTTTTTAATACAATTCAGCACAGATTAGCTTTTTAAAAATAACAAGTTTTGTGGTCGAATAGGTCCTTTAAATGGCATCTTCCCAGAAGGATAGTGGCAGATTCTGCCATCTCCGAAGTTCTCCCAATATTTTTTCGATCAGGGGTGTATAATTTAGTGAATATAGTTGTGCCGGAAGCCTGCCTATCGTAATTCCCAGATAGGTGATACAGTTGTGGCCAAAAGTATTGACACCCCTGCAATTCTGTCAGATAATACTCAGTTTCTTCCTGAAAATGATTGCAAACACAAATTCTTTGGTATTATTATCTTCATTTAATTTGTCTTCAATGAAAACACACAAAAGAGAATGAAGCAAAAAGCAAAACATTGATCATTTCACACAAAACTCCAAAAATGGGCCAGACAAAAGTATTGGCACCCTCAGCCTAATACTTGGTTGCACAACCTTTAGCCAAAATAACTGCGATCAACTGCTTCCGGTATCCATCAATGAGTTTCCTGCTGGAATTTTAGACCATTCTTCTTTGGCAAACTGCTCCAGGTCCCTGATATTTGAAGGGTGCCTTCTCCAAACTGCCATTTTTAGATCTCTCCACAGGTGTTCCATGGGATTCAGGTCTGGACTCATTGCTGGCTACCTTAGCAGTCTCCAGTGCTTTCTCTCAAACCATTTTCTAGTGCTTTTTGAAGTGTGTTTTGGGTCATTGTCCTGCTGGAAGACCCATGACCTCTGAGGGAGACCCAGCTTTTTCACACTGGGCCCTACATTATGCTGCAAAATTTGTTGGTAGTCTTCAGACTTCATAATGCCATGCACACGGTCAAGCAGTCCAGTGCCAGAGGCAGCAAAGCA